>CAXAOA010000109.1:50000-90000 GCA_963970395.1 Ephialtes manifestator
AAACTTGTCAAAAATAGACCAAAATTTTTCTAATCCAAATTATTTTAAGTCCCTCGATTCTTGACACGGCGGCGGCGGCAACAGCGGCGGCGGCGAGATCTTTTTATAATAGAGAGAGATATATCCTAATGTATATAGACTAGGGCTGTTCAAAAAAACATAATATTCTTATAATCGGTTGCTCCTGAAATGCTGTATTGATTATCACAAAAAAAATGTTTTTTGCGAAAGCTGGGGGTTGTGCGATGATGTCAAGTACTGCCGCATCAAGGCTAAAATTCATGAAAAGCGGCGATTTTCAGAATTTTTTTTTTTACGTGGTGAAGCGCTCATGGAGATTGTGGTTGCTTTCGATAGACTATGAAATTGTGTAAAGGCAAAAACATATTCAGTAATGTTTAGTACTGCCGCATCGACATTGAAGTTAACAAAAACAAAAAATTATATCCTTTAAAACATTGAAATATTCGTCCGCTCATCGACTATTTCGTGCGAGTTCAAATGAAAAATGGCTCTTGAAACGAGCGTCATATATGATCATAATCATGATGATGATAAGCGATTTTCGATTTTTGCGAAAATGCGATATCGATGCGGCAGTACTAAATTTGATCATACAGGACTCCCGTTTCATGAGCCCTTTTGTCATTTGAAAACGCGCGAAATAGTCGATGAGCATATGAATATTTCAATGTTTTATAGGATTTCGTTTTTTATTTTGTTAACTTCAATGTCGATGCGGCAGTACTAAATATTATCGAACATGTTCCTGGCTTTACACAATTTGATAGTCTGTCGAAAACAACCAAAATCTCCATGAGCGCTTTAAACGAAAAAAAAAAAAAATCCAAAAATAGCCGTTTTTAATGATTTTGGCCTTGATGCAGTACTTAATATCATTGCACAACTCCCAGCTTTCGCGAAAACATTTTTTTTTGTGATATTCAATACAGCATTTCAGGAGCAACCGATTACAAAGAAATTATGTTTTTTTGAACAGCCCTCATATAAACCTAAAGCGCGATGAGGAGGTCTCTAATGTTAAATCTAACTTTGAGCCACCGCACTCGAATACGGATTATTCCTTAATGTTGAAAACAATAATTTAGTGTTAAAACTTCACAGGAAAAACATCTGTAATGCACAGAACTTGTAGAAATTGATAATCGATTTTCTCAAGAATACTGGACGAAAGTTGGACCTCATTATAGAGGCGAAATATTTGGCAATATTGCTGAAATTGTGATTCTGCTCATCACTGCCTGTGAACAAAAAATCTAGTAAGATACGAACTAGGAATTGTTTATTTTCTAAATTAAATGCTAATACTGCCGCCGAGTTGATTTAGTTTTAGAGCAAAAGTAACAAAGTTATGACGACTCGACACGCTCTTTAAGCGTTTAAGTGTTTTTTAATTCGAAAAATTTTAATTATTTTAGTATCGGTCTGGAAAATTATTCAACTTTTCACCAGTATATAAACATCGAATTTGATTAAGTCCTATTATTATTATTATATTTCGTATATCGAAAACTAGTGGAAATCGACGATCGTCTTTATAATAGATAGCGAAAACTGATTAAGTTTAAACCTTGATATAGTAGTTTTTGATACGAGTGCGACGAAACTTATTCTCAACTCTGCGAGTGCTGCAATCTCACGCTCGTTGACTCACGCGAGTTGAGAAAAAGTTTCTCGCACGAGTTCCGAACAAAATTTTATGCTACCAGTGTGCGAAGTGCGATTTCGCACACGCGACACGAAGCCGCTCTTCGCGCACGGGTATGGCATGAAATATTTTTTTTGTCACCCAGTTACGAGTAGGGGTAGGAAGTTGGCAATGTTTCGGACCATTCCCTTTGTTTTCAATATATGTATACAGATATACCCTTGCAAGTTGTGCTACTGCTGCTATTTGGGGAAAAAAACTAAGAATGGACCGATAAACGGACCCGTCCATCGGGGAACGAAATGGACCGCAAAAAAAGGATGCAAAGTAGAACTTTGCACGATGCTTCCTCATTAATTTTCATCTTTCGCAACGCCGCCTCGATGAGTAAGTTTCTTTATTTTATTTTTGGCTTACTCATATAAGCTTTGCGAAAGATGAAAATTATTCACGAAGCAATGTGCAACGTTCTACTTTGCATCATTATTTGAAATACGAATTAAAGAAGTACGAAATCAAAAATTGTCATAAAATCAAAATTCTATAAAATCTAAACCGCTTTATGTATTTTGCTTAAATTCAATACCGATCGTCATTTTTCATTGGTTTATTTGTCAAAAACTGTTAAAGCTCATTATCTAAAAAATTGTGGCAGCTAGAGAATATACAGATTTAAAAAAAAATTGAATGTCTTATAAAATCTGAACCACTTTACCAATCTTCACCAAATTCGATATCTACTACAACTGAATGTTAATTTTACCTTGCAAAAGATTTTTGCAGATTTGATCGAACTTAACTTTAATAAGAACAAAAACAAAATATTTTCGAAAATTCAAAATTGTATAAAATCTAAACCGTTTTATGGATTTCGCTCAAATTCAATACCAACCTTCATTTTTTATTTCTCTATTTGTCCAGAACTATTTAGCTCATTAACTGAAAAATTGTGGAGGCTAGAAAACATACGGACATTTTTTCGAAAAATTGAATGTCTTATAAAATCTGATTTTTAAAAAAAAAATTTCGAAAATGTATACTTAAGAAAGGTCATTGCTTCTCTACCAACGTGCCAAATTTCAGCTTGATTGTTGAAGTCGATTTCGAGATACAGCGGTTTGAATTTTGTAAGCGTGCCAGACACACCCACATACATACATACATACATACATACATACATACATACATACATACATACATACATACATACGTACATACGTACATACGTACATACGTACATACGTACATACGTACATACGTACATACGTACTGTAACACGGTAGATTTTGTACCAGCTCCACCCCGCAGGCTGGCTCGAAGGCCATCACACTCCGCTTATATTTTGTTTTAGTATTTTAGAGCCGTATTTTTGGATTTAGTTTATAGGAATATTTTGTGTAGAAATTCCCCCCTTTACCCCCCTTCCCATCCCTAGTATGAGTGTGAAATGAGTAATAGCCCCCCCCGAAGACCATGGAGGCCCTCAAGGACGAGATAAGAGGCTACGGCAGCTTAGACAGAGTGACGTGGGGAGAGTGTGGGCTGGAAAAACCATCTGACCCCGGACAGCATCCGAGCCAGCTGATGAGTACACCCCGCACCACACGAGTAGCCTCCACACGCGTGTGGACATAAGTTGGAGTTAGCCGCCCAACTGCGTGGGTGTACTCGCACTACTAGGATCGCCAGCGGCACTCAAACGGCCCGCGGCGATCACTCCAGCCAGCTGTGCTACGCTGCCTCACCACTGCACTGCTCGAGCGCCACTGACCAGCCACACTCGATCCGTTGATCGATGTCGAAGCTCCGTAGTGCTCGGGAGCCGACGAGTCCCGAGGATCGACGAGGGTCTCCGAAAACATCGAGGAAGAAGAAGGATGACATTTTTCTTATGACTTCGAGCTTCGCCGTCGCCGTGTCCTCCCGAAAATATCATAGTAAAGTTTGCGAGTCCTCGTGGGAGTTGTCCACAGGACTAGGATTGTGTGTGAGTGTGTGATAAATAGAGTGAGTAATTTTTATTTGTTGTGAGACCCCTTTTTCCCCTTTTCGCCCTGTATTTTTTAAGTTATTAGAGTTTTTAGTTTTCATTTTTATATCGAGTCAACCGGCTGCCACCCCGTGGAGACCGGCACGTTGTTATTCGAATTCGTTAGCGACTATTTTGTTTTCTGCGTGCGAGGTAGTGTGGTGGTGATCGCGACTATCTCGGCGATATTTACCATTAATTTTCTTTCCCGATTTTATTTATATTTTTGCCCCATTAGCGAATATTCCCCTGCCAACCCCCCCCCCCCCCCTTTCAGCCATACCGAGGTAATAATTAAGAAGCCATAGAGTTCGGGAACCCTCCCCCCTGAAATCGTCTCTATTTTGGCTAGCCGAGTTACCCCACTTTTTGCCATATTTTTGTTATTAATTTTTCCCTATTTTGCCCTATTTTTGTTATTAATTTTTCCCCATTTGGCCATAGTTGGTTATTAATCTTTTTTTGTCCCCGGTAATTTGCATATTTCCCCCCTTTGACACCCAGAGTCCCTGCCACCGGTAACCCCCGCCATTTCCCCCACCCGACCGTGCTGGACTCTGAAATTTTTCGACGTCGCCCGGACTTAGAAAATTTTCGACAGTCTTGGGACTTAGAAAATTTTCAACAGAGTCGGACTTAGAAAAATTTCAGCTCCTCTCGGACTCTGAAATTTTTCGACGTCGGCCGGACTTAGAAAATTTTCGACAGTCTTGGGACTTAGAAAATTTTCAACAGAGTCGGACTTAGAAAAATTTCAGCTCCTCTCGGACTCTGAAATTTTTCGACGTCGGCCGGACTTAGAAAATTTTCGACGTCCTCCGGACTCTGAAAATTTCCCCCCGTCTTGCGCAGTCCCCCCTCCCCCCCCCAACGGTGCTACACGTCACGTAGCTGGCGCCCATTTTAGTTTTGCCATTTTCTCCCCCCCCCCCTTGCCATTATAGTTATTTAGATAATTCAATTTATTCTATTCTTTTCATTTAGAGTTATTGTATTGAGTTTTTTCTTTTGTTTTTTTTTGTATTGAGATTTTGGTAGCAGTATTAAATCGAGTTTGGTTATTTTCTTATAATTATTTTATTTTTCTTACGTCTTTTCACTAACCCCTTCCCCTCCTAATAAAAAGGGAAGCCGGTTATAAATTGGCGCCCAACGTGGGGCCCGAAAAATTTCGCCCGCATTTCCCTAAATCGCGCCCGAAATTTATTAGTTTTTTTTAAGTGCTCACCTCGGTACCCTCCCCCCATTGCCCCCTCATAATATTTTTGGTATCTTATTTTTCTTTTCTATTCTTGTTTCTTTTTTTTTTTTTTTTCCTCCCCCGATTGATTTCTTTTTTTTTTTTTTTGGTTAGTTTTTTTTTGTTTCCCTTTTGCGTAAGATTGCGCCGCCCTCTTACCCGTGTTTTTTTTAGTATTTAGTTTTTTTATTATCTTATTCGTTTTTATAGCCCTGCCCGTACTTTTAGCGTTATTATTGGATTTTCTTTATTTTATTTTATCTCATTTTTTTTTTTTTCCCCTCATCCGTTATCGGCTTGGGGATTCGAGTTTTTTTTTGTTTTTTGCCCAAACCTAACCTCCCTTTTGCGTTACAATACGCCACCCCCACCACCGTGCTTTCGCCCTTTGAGCTCTTTTGTAATTATTTTTGGTATTATTCTTCTTCTCTGGTAATCTGACCCCGTTAATCCGATTTTCGATTTTGAGTTTTTGTTTTTTTTAGTTTCAGACCCGTGTGGGTTTTTTCTATTTTTTTTTTTTTTTGGATTTTTATATTTTTTTTTTATTGAGTGCCCCTTTTACCCGATTCGGTGTATTATTACGATTTCTTTTCCGACCCTTAAGCCCTGCCCCCGTACCTTTTTCTTGAGTTCGAGCATTTTCTTTTTTTCCCTTTGATAAATTTGACCATGGACCGTGCTAGCAAGGCTAATGTCACTGGTACGTGGTCCACCCCTTCCAACCCACCCCCACCCTTGACACCAACCCCCCTGGTCAGCCCTGTTATCTGCGAAGGAGTTGCACAGCTCAGGAGAGATGTTACAGCCATCGAGAACCTCTGCGACCTCCTGCGGCTGTGCGACGATGCCGGTCTCAGTACCACCGGTTCCCTAGATGAGTTAGGTGATCGTTATTGGCGACACAAAGTCCGTGTCCTGTACCCCGAATTTTCCATCCCCTGGGACCCTGCAGCCGACGAGCGCGGGGATGAAAAGCCCTTTACGACGTACGCTGCTATGCGTAACCTGGACAATTCCCTTAACAGTTCCGAGTATGCCCGCCTTTTGAGGAACCTGGCCCCATACCCCTGCCCAGTGGCGTTTGAACCCTCCCCCGTATGTGACCCTGAAATTACCTCAGCATCGGAACTGTATCCCTCTGAGCTGAGTATAGAGCCAACCATCCCGGAGTCTGCCCCAAGACCACCCCAGCCAACCCACACCCTTATTGAAGAACCCCCCTCCCCAACTTCGAGTGTTCCCCTACGCCCCTGTATCACCCGGAAGAAGAGGCCCCTCGATCAGGCCCAGAAGTTAGTGTCCCGAGCATTTGGAAAGAGTTTTGAGGAAGGAGGAAAATTGCTCGCAAGGTGTGCGAGAATTTTCCGAATTCAAAACGCCAAGAAGCTAAGGGCTGCGGCGTTAGGAAGATCCAGTCCGTCCCCGCATGAAAAGTCCCCACCCCAAGGCCCACAGGAAAGATTGAGTCCTCAAACCCCAGAAATTCATCTAGAGCCAACCCCGATAGAGACTACACCCCTCCCGAGCCTTGCGTGCCTTTCGGGAGTTGCCCCTACCCAACCCCGTAACTCTCCGGAAGCTAGGAAGGCCCAAACTACCCCTTTGGTACCGCTTTCAGGCCCTCCCGTCCCGCAAATCCCAGGTCATCGAGACAGTCGATCCAGTGCCCGGGCGTCGTTTGAGAGCAGCAGAGGGAGCTTCCCTGGATCTGGCAAGGATGCCACAAGGAACCAGGGGGAGTCCCACAAAGGCACTGGTTCGAGGTTTTTGGGAACGACCGCTTGCCGAAGCCGCAGCGGGCGTTCCAGGTTTTGTGAGTCCCTTTCGAAGTGTTTGGGTTACCCGAAATCCCATAGCCCAGCATCACACCACTCGAGGTCACCCCCGCCTCCCAGGCCCCCAAACTCTCGACCCTTTGCCCCAACGGCCAAAATTTCCCCACTGATGGCGTATCCCGTGCCATGCCCTGCCCCGTGCCCGGAAGTCCCGGCCCTCCGGAAATTTTTAAAGCCACCCTTTTTACCGCAACGACCCCCTTCGCTGAACCACTCCCCTTATCGTCACGAGGAGTCAAGGTTTCGCCACCAACCCAGCCCACCAAGACCCAGAAGTTGGCCTGAGAGGATCTCGGGACCAACAGGACCCCAACAACCCCTTCGGCCTTTTTACCCTTCCTTCCCCACACCACCAGGATTCCAACCAGGGCCCAGAACCCACCCCCGGGGTCCCTGGAGCCCAGGAAGTCCCCAAGGTCCCCAGGTGCAGCCCTTTTGGTCCAGGGAGACCCGTCCCTTATCAATAACCACCCCTCACTTCGTCCCTAGTCTTTTTGATCGCCCCGGCCACAGCCCTTTTGGTCTAAGGAGACCCAACCCCTGGTAAAGAGCCCTTTTGTGTTTTACAGCCACCCCCGTGTCCTTTTTCGCAAACCCTAGCCCCCAGACCTGACCCAATATTATATTCCCCCCCTCTAACCCCATTTTGCGTACCCCTTGCGTTCCCTACCAAACCCCCCACCCCCCCGGAGTGATGTGTGAATGCTCAAGTTTTCGAGGAATAACTTTCGTTTAAGCGGGGGGGAGTTTGTAACACGGTAGATTTTGTACCAGCTCCACCCCGCAGGCTGGCTCGAAGGCCATCACACTCCGCTTATATTTTGTTTTAGTATTTTAGAGCCGTATTTTTGGATTTAGTTTATAGGAATATTTTGTGTAGAAATTCCCCCCTTTACCCCCCTTCCCATCCCTAGTATGAGTGTGAAATGAGTAATAGCCCCCCCCGAAGACCATGGAGGCCCTCAAGGACGAGATAAGAGGCTACGGCAGCTTAGACAGAGTGACGTGGGGAGAGTGTGGGCTGGAAAAACCATCTGACCCCGGACAGCATCCGAGCCAGCTGATGAGTACACCCCGCACCACACGAGTAGCCTCCACACGCGTGTGGACATAAGTTGGAGTTAGCCGCCCAACTGCGTGGGTGTACTCGCACTACTAGGATCGCCAGCGGCACTCAAACGGCCCGCGGCGATCACTCCAGCCAGCTGTGCTACGCTGCCTCACCACTGCACTGCTCGAGCGCCACTGACCAGCCACACTCGATCCGTTGATCGATGTCGAAGCTCCGTAGTGCTCGGGAGCCGACGAGTCCCGAGGATCGACGAGGGTCTCCGAAAACATCGAGGAAGAAGAAGGATGACATTTTTCTTATGACTTCGAGCTTCGCCGTCGCCGTGTCCTCCCGAAAATATCATAGTAAAGTTTGCGAGTCCTCGTGGGAGTTGTCCACAGGACTAGGATTGTGTGTGAGTGTGTGATAAATAGAGTGAGTAATTTTTATTTGTTGTGAGACCCCTTTTTCCCCTTTTCGCCCTGTATTTTTTAAGTTATTAGAGTTTTTAGTTTTCATTTTTATATCGAGTCAACCGGCTGCCACCCCGTGGAGACCGGCACGTTGTTATTCGAATTCGTTAGCGACTATTTTGTTTTCTGCGTGCGAGGTAGTGTGGTGGTGATCGCGACTATCTCGGCGATATTTACCATTAATTTTCTTTCCCGATTTTATTTATATTTTTGCCCCATTAGCGAATATTCCCCTGCCAACCCCCCCCCCCCCCCCCTTTCAGCCATACCGAGGTAATAATTAAGAAGCCATAGAGTTCGGGAACCCTCCCCCCTGAAATCGTCTCTATTTTGGCTAGCCGAGTTACCCCACTTTTTGCCATATTTTTGTTATTAATTTTTCCCTATTTTGCCCTATTTTTGTTATTAATTTTTCCCCATTTGGCCATAGTTGGTTATTAATCTTTTTTTGTCCCCGGTAATTTGCATATTTCCCCCCTTTGACACCCAGAGTCCCTGCCACCGGTAACCCCCGCCATTTCCCCCACCCGACCGTGCTGGACTCTGAAATTTTTCGACGTCGCCCGGACTTAGAAAATTTTCGACAGTCTTGGGACTTAGAAAATTTTCAACAGAGTCGGACTTAGAAAAATTTCAGCTCCTCTCGGACTCTGAAATTTTTCGACGTCGGCCGGACTTAGAAAATTTTCGACAGTCTTGGGACTTAGAAAATTTTCAACAGAGTCGGACTTAGAAAAATTTCAGCTCCTCTCGGACTCTGAAATTTTTCGACGTCGGCCGGACTTAGAAAATTTTCGACGTCCTCCGGACTCTGAAAATTTCCCCCCGTCTTGCGCAGTCCCCCCTCCCCCCCCCAACGGTGCTACACGTCACGTAGCTGGCGCCCATTTTAGTTTTGCCATTTTCTCCCCCCCCCCCTTGCCATTATAGTTATTTAGATAATTCAATTTATTCTATTCTTTTCATTTAGAGTTATTGTATTGAGTTTTTTCTTTTGTTTTTTTTTGTATTGAGATTTTGGTAGCAGTATTAAATCGAGTTTGGTTATTTTCTTATAATTATTTTATTTTTCTTACGTCTTTTCACTAACCCCTTCCCCTCCTAATAAAAAGGGAAGCCGGTTATAGTACATACGTACATACGTACATACGTACATACGTACATACGTACATACGTACATACGTACATACGTACATACGTACATACGTACATACGTGCATACGTACATACGTGCATACGTACATACGTGCATACGTACATACGTGCATACGTACATACGTACATACGTACATACGTACATACGTACATACGTACATACGTACATACGTACATACGTACATACGTACATACGTACATACGTACATACGTACATACATACGTACATACATACATGAATTGTAACGGTTATGTAACGCATATTACATAACATGGTAACATTGTTAAGTGGGAAATAATAACTTACATGTAAGTTACAGGTGATGTTGCTGTTAAATTGCGGTTACATTGTGCAATATAGCAGTTACATTACGCAACGTGCGGGCAACATAATTGAAATGTAACGGTTACGTAACGCATGTTACATAACATGGTAACATTGTTGAGTGGGAAATAATAACTTACATGTAAGTTATATGTAAGTTACAAGTGATGTTACTTGTAACATTGGGCTACATTGCTGTAACATAACCGTGTTTACTGGGTACCCTAGCAAGTCGTGTCACCGCAATTTTACCGCAATTAACCCCTAGTTCACCAAAAAACGACTGACGTCGTTTTGTGCAAAAATGTTACGGCAAATCACTGCAAAACGACCGATATTATTTCATACTCGATCGGTCGTTTTCCGGCTAGTTGACGAAAAAACGACTGCAAAACGACCGACCTTATTTCATGCTTGATCAGTCGTTTTACGTTTAATGACCGAAAAACGACTGCAAAACGACCGATCTTTTTTCATTTTTTAATATTAATTAAATATTATTAAATTAATAATTGCGCGGACCAAGAAAATATGTGCGTGCTCCTGAAATATCGCATTTGGAGAAAAAAAAAAATAGTTACATCTATAGGTCTCGAACCCGCAACCTTCGGATTACTATCCGAGTGCTCTGCCTGCTCGGCCACTCAGTTCGTTAACACATGTTAAACTTATGTTCCATATAAGTTATTCGCCAAAACGTATGGTAGCTTATGAGGAACGTGTGTTGATTGTACTTCAACGAACTGAGTAGCCGAGTAGGCAGAGTACTCGACTGGTAAACCGAAGGTTGCAAGTTCGAGACCTACCAGCGACACAATTTTTTTTTTTTTTTTTGAAAATTGAAAAAAGATCGGTCGTTTTACAGTCGTTAAACGTAAAACGACTGATCGAACGTGCAATAAGGTCGGTCGTTTTGCAGTCGTTTTTTCGTTAACTAGCCGGAAAACGACCGATCGAGTATGAAATAATATCGGTCGTTTTGCAGTGATTTGCCGTAACATTTTTGCACAAAACGACGTCAGTCGTTTTTGCGGTTGTTTATCGGTGGCACGACTTGCTAGGGTACGTACATACGTAAATACGTACATACGTACAATACATACATGCATACATGCATACATGCACACATGCATACATGCATACATACATACATCCGGACATTTTCTCTAAACCACTTTTCTCTACGTTTTGGACCATTCTGAGTGTCCTGACATGAAAATCTCGAAAAATTTTTTTTTTTACGAAAACAAAGCAAAAGCACTAAAACGGACTACTGTTTTCTGTTAATGCTTGGGGTCCGTTTCTGGTTGCAAAAGGCAAAAAAGACCGAACTTTTTTTTAGAAAAAAATTATTGGGTTTGTTGCGTTTAACTAAACGAGTTTATTTTTATTTTAAAAATTATTAGTCAGTTTAGTACTATTTAACCGAGGAAAAAAAGTCACTATTGGGACTCGAACCTGCCACCCTGCGGATATGAATCTGAGCCGGAAATGTAAAGAAAGTTTAAACGTGAAGCAATCTTAGATACCCAGTGAACACATAATTGAATAGCAATGTAACCTGGAAGTTACATGTAATGTTACAATGTTACGCTTGTGATATGTTGAGGCTATGTAACATAAGAGTATCATGCAATGTTTAATTTGTTATTTGCAGGTAATTTTCGTGTTACGTAACGTATTTTCGTTGCAGTTACATGCCAAAACTATAAAACCGCAATGCAACATGCTCATAACAATTGGAATGTAACTTTCGTGATAGGATAGTAATGTTATAGCAATGTAACGTGGTACCATTACAAGAATGTTGCAAGGTTGTGTAACATTTACGTAACATGCGCATCACAGTGGTTATGCAACATCACTAACATGCACGTTATGTAACTATTATGTGTCGTTGTTTAGTTGCAGTTACGTACCAAAAGTGTGTAATGGTAACGTAACATGCCTGTAACGATTGCAATGTAACTGTGGTGATAGTCCGGTCATGTTACAGTGATGTAACGTAATAAGCATTACAAGAATGTTACAATACTATGCAACATTTACGTAACGTGCGTATCACAGTGGTTATGTAACATCACTAACATGCACGTTATGTAACTGTTACATGTTGTAGTACAGTCACAGTTACGTAACGAGTGTGTGTTACCGTAACGCAACATGCTTGTGACTATTGCAATGTAACCGTGAAGATAGTCCGGTCATGTAAATAAAGTGTCACATCTTAACTTCACGGTAATGTTAGAAGTATCGTTAAAATTCATATAACATAGAAATAACATGTAATACTTCAGTTGTTACAAACAGGTAAGGTAATGTACATTATATGTCCTTTTGTTGTTACTGTTATGTAACGAAAATATGTAGTCGTTACATAACACCATTACAACGATGTGATGTCCGCTAGATGGCCTAATGACTGGAAAGTCTCTCGCAAGCAATTCGAGACCCTACAGTATATATAAGACTGACCAACGGCGCAGCTTAGTCGAAGCACTGGAGGGATACCCGTCGGTGGTGTCCCAACCGGTTGGCATCATTTACCTATAACTTGTTCTACTTTTAATAGTAGCGGCTAATTTTTTTGAACTTCCAAGGGCAGCAATTTAGAAGACCTTTAAGTTCTTTAGTGGACTAGAAGTTACCTTCTGCAATTGCGGTTACGTAATTGTTATGTTACTTGTTACATTGCAGTTACACTATTCAACGTGCTAGGAACATAACTGAGTTGTAACAGTTATGGAACACAGTAACATTGCTAAGTTGGAAATAATATCTTACATGTAAGTTACATATAATGTTACGTGTTATTTTCGGTTAAATTGCTGTTACGTTGCAGCTACACAACTGCGATATTACTATGTATACAATTGTAACATTATAGTTACATTATATGTTATATTACATTCTAATATTGCAGTTATGTAATTATTCTGATTTTGGTTATTATTAGCCGCAATATAACTGTTATGTGTCGGTTACATAACACGTTATATTGCTGAGTCGGAAATGGCAAGTTACATGCAATTTACATGTAACGTCTTGGTAACATTACTTGTTACAATCAGTTATATTGCCGTTATATTGCTACAACATTACTGTGTCCACTGGGTATTTACATGATCGCATCTGGAGTTATTAAACTAAAAACACGTTTAATAAATTTTCATCGAAATCGATTATTTTAATCGTTATATACTGACTCGCAATAGATTCTGCAAGTTCTCATCATGGCGCATGTGTAAAGTACATACATCACATTGTTAAACCAGCCGAGGTAGTAATTAAATGGTTTTAGACGTAATTATACGAATGTAAAGGTCATATAATATTTTTAATTTCCTTATACTTCAAATAGACAATCGAAATAGATTCTTGAATAGCCGAGTGGTATAAAGCTTCTAAGTTTTAATTACAATTACATTTTTTTATGTCATTGGTGGGACCCGAACCGGGAACCCTGAGGATATGAATCTATTCATATCCCCAGGGTTCCAGGTTCGAGTCCCACCAATAACATAATAGTACTTTGAGATACAAGGACGAGAAAGCGATCATTATACGCAGGTTGGGAAGTTGATCGCACGAGCCCCACGAGTATCACAGCAGCACGAGCCGAAGGCGAGTGCTGTCTGTGGTACGAGTGCGGCTAGTGCGATGAACTTCACAACCGTCGTTTGATGATCGCTCTCTCGCTCTGTATCGCATAATACTTTTTGTAACAAATGCATGAGGAGTGCTACCGAGTGTAATGTCGCGTGCGTGCGAGAAGTAAAATAGCATCGATGGCCGTAAAGCGGCACTTACGCCACGCGCGGCAGGCACGAGAAGTAGCACTTCTCATGCATGCGATACAAAAAAAATGTAATTGTTATCCGCGATCATATATGTACCAAACTACCAAATAGGTCCGAATATGAAATTTAAAGATGAAAATAGAGCCGTTTAGTTAATTGCATCACAGTTAATAATTATTAAAAAAAAAATGGTTCAGACCTTTTTCAGTTTACGCAACCAAAAAAGGTCTAAGCTTTTAACAGAAAAGAGCGGTCCATTTTGCCGTTTCCTGTAGTCTGTTTTGTTTCCCAACGGATGTGCCCGTTTTCGGCCCGTTTAGTGGTCCACCATCTTGCTAGGGTATAGAATATGTATATTATCGGTGTGATCTTTCTGGCCTTCGTTATGAGCAAGAGTATCCAATTTCGAAGATATTGGGTTGTTCTAAATATCTTCAAATTTGGCACTAGTCTACATTTGATTAGCTGCAATTTTACAACAACAAAACAACTTGTATTTTCTATCTGTTTAATCAAATAATGTTCCGTACCCGCGATAGTGTCAGGCTTAAAATTACGAAACTATGTGGAAAGACTTAAAATTATAGCAATATACTTAAATTTAAAAGCTCTACCAATTAGCCTAACAGTCGAAGTAAAGTTCTTTTTGTATTTGAGTTTGTTGTTTTTTCCGTATTTCCATTAATCTGTTTGTTATAAACCTGTGGTTGTGAAAAATGATTGCAGCAAATTCCAGCGGAACGTATACCCACACTCTTTCAAGATTCGATGGAGTCCAACACCTTCAGTGAAATCCTAAAAGTGCTGAAATTGGAATTCGCAAAGTGCGAAGAGCCGGTGTTCGATTACCTTCGATATTTAAGTCAACTTAAGCGTTTTAGGACGCTGACGATGTTTATGAGTGAATGCGACAAGGAAGGTATATATCTTCCATGTAATATCTTTATTTACACAATACGCTATAATGCGCTATGTAACATATTGTATTGGTTTCAGACCTCCAAATGCTCTTCCATTACAGTCAACAAGTTCAGCACAAGAGCGACGATGCACTTAAAAATTTGAAAGTGGCATATGAGATGTAATTTTAAAACAAAACCCTTAAACCCTCCATACTTCTTTCACCATGTCATGGTTGTAGGAGGGCTTTAAAAATAAAACTTTAAGTTATGCCCCCACATTATTTTTCGTTTTTTCGGCTGACCAAATTCGACGTGGTTATACAGTGGAGTTCAGGTGAAACTAGACACCCAGCGAGCGCGCGCTTGGGAACTCTCAAATCTTATTGGCTGCGGCCTTTCACCGGCACTGCTACTCAACGCAGCGGCTCCCACGTCCTCGTGTGGCGTAGGAGGGGGCTGGAGAGTGGCAGGGTAGGGAGATAGAGGGACGCTACAAAGATGCGTCTTCGCGCGTCATCAGGTGCGTTTTAATGCACCTGAAAAAAAAAGTATCCTGGCACCGATGGTTTACCCATTTTCCGAGTATCCAGATTTTGTTCTCCAAGATACATTGAACTACACTGCAAAAAAAATATCATTGATTCAATAAATCCATCGTTTGCGGGCTGCCAAAAAGAAGTATTTTTAAATTAACTCTAGTTCTTATTCGTTCAATCTAGTGTTGTGAATTTACCGGTAAATAATGTTCTTTACCATTTTTACCGGTAAAACAACCGGTTATTTAAGTAACGACACTGCTGCCAACAGTCAAACTCGAACATTCAATTTGAATTTTATAGAATGTCAAAAATATTGCGTATCATTTAATTAACGATTTATTTCGTTAATAAACATGTCTGGTAAGGTAACTGTTAATCTATCATTATCCTTTAAAAACTATTGAGGGTCGATTAATATGCGATTTGTACTGTTTACAATAACGCTGACAAGGAAAATGAACAGGATCAGTTTATACTGTTTATAGGGTGTAAGTTGACGATTCATTTATAGAAATTGCAAATACGTTTATTGAATATTACAAAAGTATAAAAATTTGGTTGACGTAACTGAAGGAAAAACACTTTCTGCAGCAGGTAACTTTGCATTATTACTATTATCACATTATCAGTATTATCAGTCTCGAGTCTCGACTCGCAATCGTATATTCGATCGACTACAATACCTGCTTTTTTATAACAACTATTTTTATTAGTACTTCTAAGACTTGTAGGCCTTAAGCATTACAACTCTTTGCTTTCTTTGGAAAGTAAAAACTAGCAATCAATATATTAAATATGCAAATATGTTGAAGGATCAGAGAGTATAAGGTCAACGACAGATCTACGATATGCCTTAGGAAATTAGGATCGCTATAGACTCATTACAAACTAAAAGAAATATTTATATACTATATGGGACATTCCATTCCGATTTGACCTGGGTTTGACCCTCGACCTCCCCGATTTGGCTTATAAATTTTTGTAGGACTGGTTGGACCCTTGAATGCAACAGATTTTTTATTCTTTCTATGCAATTTTTTTTTAATGTCTTTCTACAGTGACACATTGAATGCCATAATTTAAAAATCTGAAAAAATTCTGAAAAATATTTTGATGAATATATCAATATTTTGTGCTTATAGCCGAAGTGGGCGAGATTTTTTTTACCGTTTTTAAGCTTTTTTATTTATTTGTTTTTAAGCTTTTTCATTTAAAATAAAAATGAACGTTCGACGAGACGTCTGTAGTAGATTTTTTATTTATTTGTTAATAATTTATTTCATCGAAAAAGCTTGAAAATTATAAGAAGAAAATTTTTGCCCAGAATAACTATAAGCTAAAAAAAGTTGATAGTCAATGAAGTATTTTTTACAATTTTTCCCGATTTGAAAATTATGGCATTCGATGTCACTTAGAAAAATTACTTAAAAAAATTTACATCGAAAAATAAAATGAAAAATCTGGTTCATTTGAGGGTCTAAACAATCGTACAAGAAATTACAAGCCGAATCGGGAAGGTCGAGAGTCAGATTCAGGTTCGAAGCAGAATGGATGTCCCAGATGTTTGCAGACTACGGAAACTCTGGGAATATTACTCTTTTTTTAATGGTATAATGAGCAATAATGAGTATCTTTAACCAAGAACTAGAGGTTAAATTCTTATTGACCTATTTCGTTATTCACCATCGCTGAGAATGTCAAGATCGAGCCACTTTTCTTCCATATCGCCTTCATCGTTCGATTCAGGATAGTCGGGATTATTCACGTCACAGCCGTTTCCATTATTATCCTGATTGACATCCTGTTGTTGATGGTTTTTCTTACGATTATCACTCGGCTTCTTATTAAGCAAGTTGAGATTGTACTTGACCGCTACTAGCTTCGATGTCCTATCTTGACTCAGTCGATTACGTTTGGCTGTTTTTACGATGGCAAAAATGCTCCATTTTCTTTCGCATGCCGAGGAAGTCGACGGCAGATTCAAGACGGTGACTGCTAATTTTGTAAGCTCACGTCTCGCGCAAAATCCCTTCCACCAAGCTACCGGAGTCATAGTTTTCGCGGCTTCCCAAATGAACGTTGATCTCCATATTCCCGACTTCCCGATAAAATCTCCTGAAAGATGAATCGGGATATACGTTAGGTTCGTCTATTTTTACACAATGATTTTTTCTACAGGGCACCCTTCTATTATGAAAAACAAATTCGTGTAAATCATCAATGAGATAAAGAAATATTTAGATATCGTGACGGAATTTTTTATATATTTCATTTAACTTTCTTGTGTTTTGATTTTTTCAGTGAAAGTTCTTATGTAGTCTTTATATTTTTGCTGATCTTTATATTCGCGCTGGTCAACAAAGCGGGGACAAGCCCAGAAGACGTGATTAAGGTCTTCTTCTTCGTGACCGCACGAACAGGAAGGAGAGTCCTTCATATTTTTTCTAAAGAGACTGGCGGATAGATTATAATGATTTGAACGCATTCTGTTGAACATAACAATGGTTTTTCTGTCTAGTTTCTTAAACTTAGCAAACCATGGTTTACAAGAGTGACTGTAAAATAAATCAAAGTACAATTTGCCATTATGATTGCTCGAGAGTAGAAGGATCCTCTCTGAAGAGAAGGAACATTTTTTACGGGAAATTGGGAAAAATTCCGATGGAGGTAAAGGAGAAGCATAGTGGATGCCATCGCTAATGGCCGCTTTGGCCAATGCATCAGCCTCCTCGTTGCCCGGGATGCCAATGTGACTTGGGATCCACACCAACTGAATATTGAGATCTGAATTGAATGCCGAGATAAGGTTCGTGCGAATTGCAAGAACGACTGGAGAGCAGTAGTTGGAAAGAACTGGGGAGAGCAAAGTTTGAAGGACACTGAGAGAATCTGTGAATATGCAAGAGTTCGGAATATTGTTTTCTATAATTAAGTTGATGGTCTGAAGAATGGCTAGGGCTTCTGCCGAGAAAATGGAGGCATAAGAGCTTATACGATATTTGAGGGATAGGGTGAGAGACGGACTATGTATGGCAAAGCCGACATAGCTGCCTTCTCCTTTTTTAGATCCGTCGGTGTAAAAAGTAATCGAGTCGTTTAGCTGATTTTGAAAGGAGGTGAGAAATACGGATTTTGGGTCGCTAGAGGAGAGAATGGATCTGCCAGTAGAGACGTCGATAGTGGAAGGCGGGAATGAGTGGGAGGGAGGAATAGAAAAATTCAATGGAAAATCAAAGGGTTGTATGTGAGATTTATATTGAAAAACTCTATAGTACGCATGAAGCGTAGGGAGTTCTAGAAGAGATCGATAATTTTCTTGAGAGAGGAGAAGATGCTGCAATCGAGGGAGCATTGTAAGGAGAGGATGCCAAGAAGTGGAAAAAATTCTGAGAAGGTAGTTGTCAGCAAGAGTTTGAAGTCTGAAGTGGAGAATTGGTTCTCCAGCCTCGGCTAGCACCAGATTGTTAGGAGTGGATTCCCTGAGACCCAGAGACAACCTCAAAGCTCTCCTTTGAATTATCTCCAGTTTCTCAAGGAGAGGATGGGATTTGTAGAGAATAGCAGAAGAACCATATTCAATAGAGCTTCTAATTAAGGCTCGATAGATTAGAACAAGAGAAGAGGGGTCTGCGCCCCACCAGGTAGAACGAAGGCACTTAATTATGTTAATCAGATTTTTGCATTTGGAGATAAGGAAGGTGAGATGCGGGTTCCATGTGAGCCGATAGTCCAAGGTTAAACCCAGGAATTTGGCTTCTGTGGTGCCTGTGACTGCTATGGAATTTATGACAACTGACGGAAGAGTCGGGTCGAAATGTTTGCGAGAAAAAACAACTAGCTTAGATTTTGTAGGTTCTATGGTGAGGCCTTTGTCGAGGAGATAGCTTGAGGCGTTATCGAGGCTGATTTGTATCGAAGAAATGGAGTCGAGGAGGTTATTGGATCTGGAAAAAATAACGATATCGTCAGCAAATTGAAGGCACCGGCTTTCGGGATGTAGACTATCCTCTAATCTGTTCGTGTAAAGAATATATAGGAGCGGACTTAGGATACAACCTTGAGGTACACCCCTGTGCGAGATAAAAGGACCGAGGATTTCCCCAGATATCTTAAAGTAGATTGAGCGTGAGGTAGTCAGATTATAAATGAATTTACAGTAGTTCCAAGGAAAACCAATGTCGCTGAGGTAGTGTGTAAGAATGCCGGGGTCTACATTGTCGAATGCGCTAGCTACATCCAGAAAGATGCAGGAGGTGAACTGATTTTTAGCGAAACCGGTGTAAATTTCTGTAGATAAAACAGATAAATTATCCGTACAAGAGCGAGATTTGCGGAAGCCAAATTGCGATTTGGAGAGGAGATTGCTCTCAAGCCACTGAATCATACGGGCATGGACCAATCTCTCCATAAGCTTGAGTAGGCAAGAGGCTAGAGAGATGGGACGAAATTTTCCGGGGGTGGATTTCGGAATGAAAAAGAGAAGAAACTCATGCCACGAGTTGGGGAAAATACCTTGTGCGAAAAATTGATTAAAAGTATTTAACAAGAGGTTTAGGATGGAGTCTGGGAGGTGGTGAATGATGGTGAAGTCGATTTTATCTAATCCGGGAGCTGATTTAAGGTTGCCTAGACTAATTGCCGCTCTTAGCTCTCCAAGGATGAAGGAACCTTCCAGGTGCGGGTTGTTTTGGAACTGTTGAGGAAAATTTGGATAAAAACAAGTAGGGGGGCAGATTGAAGGAATTAGATTTAGCATCTTTTCTTTGGAGACTTCATTGGTTGAAAATGATGAAGGATCTGGTATATGTCTGTCACGGAACCGTTTAATTTTAGACCAAACAAAGTAAGAGGAGGTTCTAAAATCTATAGTTTTTGTGAAATTAATCCACGACTCCCTTTTCGCTTTCTTAAAAGTACATTTAGCGATGGCTTTGTATTTTTTAGCATTAATAAAATTCTCGAGATTTGCCGAACGCCTAAAAGCAGCCCAGGCTTGTTTGCGGTCGAGGTTGGCTTTCTGGCAGTCCTGATTCCACCAGATGGCGTGACGGGTTTTTATGGGTTTTACAGAGAACTTAAGATTATTGAGATTGAAATTGGGTGTGGCTGTTGCAATAGAGTCGTTTATTGCTATAATAATTTTATTGTATTGAGTTAGAGGCAAAAGATCAGATAATGAAGGAGCCAGTGAATCGAGAGTTGATTTGAAAAGAGGCCAATCTATTTTCTTAATAGGGAAACGGTGAGAGGAGAAGGAGAGAGTGGAGAAAGAGATACCGAGAGAGATGGAAATTGGAAAGTGGTCGCTCAGCATCGAATCCTCCTCAACACGCCATGTACAGAGCGGAATTAAATGCGATGAGGCCAAAGTCAAATCTATTGCTGAAATAACGTTGTTGTTAATAGGCATCTGGGCAGATTTGCGAGTAGCTGAACCGTCATTTAAACAAGCAAGGTTGTAATTTAAGAGAGTATCCGAGGGAATTGAACCAGCTGTTTTGTCCTCTGAGCAACCCCAAGAAGTGTGGTGACAGTTGAAATCACCCGCTATGATTGTATAATCAGAAAAGGAAAGTGAGTTGAAAAATTGTCTCCATTCAGATGCTTGGGTGGTATAAGAGGGGGATCTATATAGGGAAACAATAGTTAGAGGACCAGAGGCAGTGGATATGGAAACCGCAAGAGTTTCGAGGAAATCCGAGCGGTGATAAATAGAATTTATTTCAGTGAAAGGAATATTCTTTTTAAGGCAGATGGCTAAGCCTCCACCATTGGTGAATTCTCTATTTTTTGTAATAATATGGAAACCATCTAGTTTGGGGATGGACATAGGCGTGAGCCATGTTTCTGATAATACAATGATGTCATAGTCAGAGGCTATGGTAGAGAGGGGTCCCAGTTTATTGTGAAGGCTACGGCAATTCCACTGAAGAAATTTCAAATGTTTATTAGGAGGCATAGTGGGACGCGGTTTGAGGAGGATCAAGAAGAGAACTGAGGGAATCAATGATAGGGGTAAGCTTATCACTTAAGCCTACGGCGGAGAGCGCTGGAATGATATAATCCATAATGAGTTGGATTAGCGTAGGAACAAATTTGAGAAAGGTGTCAAAGTGAGGAGAGCTAGAAGAGCTCGGTGGGGTTGAGGATGAGGATGGGGAGCTGCGCGGATGAGGGTTGGAGGCGGGGTGAGGGGACGAGGTGGCCGGGAAAGAGGGATGATATTTGAGGGCGAAGCCATTCTGAGTATCATAGGCGGGAAGACGACCGTGGGGCGCGAGAAGCGAGTTTGAATGAGCGGAGCGTGTATTGCGAGTATTCTTGGAGATGGGGGCGGCAGTCGGATTTCTTTGTGGTTTAGGAGCTTGAGAAGCGCGGCTATGAGAGAGATATGGCGTTTCCGGGATTGATTCCTGGGAAAAGCAAGAGAGCGGCGTTGGAGAAAACATCAGATCGTTGGGCGTGACGGAGCGGTTGGGAAGAGGCGGAAAATGAGCGTCTGTACGCGTGAAAGCAGGAGGGGGAGGCCTGTTGCCTGTGGGCACTCGACCTCCGATAATTTGCCTGGCCTCGAGGGGGGAGATGTTTCTCTCAGCAGCCGTAGCCTTGATTGCTTTCTCGTGGAGAAAAGCAGGGCAGGTTTTGTCGGTTGGGAGGTGGTCTCCCTTGCAATTAGCGCAACGAGGAGCTGTGTTCTGATTTGGGCAGGGTTGTTCAGGGGTGTGTTTTTTTTTGGCCACAGCGGATGCACTTGGGGTGGCTTTTACACTGAGCGGCGATGTGGTTGAACATATAGCATGAGAGACAGATTTTTACAGGAGAGTGCCATGGATCTACCGGATGCCGAACTTGAAAGAGTGTGACGTAATCAGGTCGGAGACGACCGTCGAACTTAAGATAAACTGTTTGGGTGGGAATGAGCTTTGATTCTGTACCTGTGGTGACCTTACGATTTTGCCTGCGAGCTTGAATGATGGGGACGGGAGCTTCAATGTAGTTGACCACTTCGTCCATGCTTAGGTCGAGAGGAACACCTCTTATAACTCCTTCGCAGGAGAGGAATGTGTCAGGAATAAATGCCGTGAGTCTGTCGGCTTTCAGGGCAGGAAGTGAAAGGATGGAGTTGGCGGTTTTGGCGTTTTCCAAGACGACGGTTGCTTGATGCTTGCCTGAGCTGAAAACGTGCGAAACTTCTTTTTTATTAAACTTTTGCACAATGATCCTGCCAATTCGAGTAGCGTTCAGTCTCTGCGTAGTGGCTGAGATGAATGTAGGACGGATGAGGACCACGAACGGGCCTGGAAAGGTGCCAGAATAACGATTCGCCAGAAATCTATCCGGAACGCTGGTTTGTCCCTCGACGCCTTGTTGCTGCTGCAAATCTTGGGGTTGTAACGAGGATTTACCTTGGTCCTTGTTGGCGTCTAGCCTTTGTTTATTCCTGGGTTCCTGGGAACTGGGATCTGGCTCTTTAATTCTCTTGCGATTAACTTTGGACTCCTTGCCAAGCTCCTCCTGGAAAGCAGCAAACTGCGAAGCCACCAGTAAGGGATCGACCTCCATCGACTGTTCGCTGTCAGAGGGATCATCAAGATCTCCTAAAATAGCGAAGCGTGACCCGTCGGGAGGCTTAGGGTCGGCCATAGTGCGCCGTACAGGCCCGCACGGGCCGGGTTTGAGGTTAGGAAGTAAAAAAAACTGAACGTGCAAAACACAATGAGCGAAAACATAAAAGAATTAAAACTGAACGCGAAAAAGTGAACCGCAAAAGCGAAAGAAAAGAAAATGCGCATAAATCAGATAAAAGAAACTCCAAGGAAGAGAGCGATCTGAACACTATCGAATCTTCTGCGCAACTCAAGTTGTCGACATGAGTGCGGCACGGAACGCCACGATGTGCATCAAATAACAAGGCATGTGCTGCGGCATTAAGCTATTCATTGACGCCAAGCCGTGGCGTCACGACGTGACGGCAAAATAGTAGCAAGAACGCGGCATATTCAAACATCAAGTTTGACCGTTTAATCATAAGAGCTCTGACGGCACAGAGACGGCAAAGTTGCGGTTCATCGTGCTGTCACATTAATACAAATATTCCACAACAACGGTGCGGCACGTTGGCGGCAGAATTGAACCTCGCATTGTCGTTATTTTTATCGGTATTATGGAACACCACGAAGGCAAGGTGCTGCCAAAATTGAGGCTCGTTGTGCTGTTGCCGTGAAGGCACGTTGACGACAGAATTAAGGTGCGCAGTGCTGTTGCCGTGAAGTCACGTTGACGACAGAATTGAGGCTCGCAGTGCTGTTGCCGTGAAGGCACGGTGACGACAGAATTGAAGCTCGTAATGTCGTTCCGTTTATTCATTAAATATGTGACGGCACGCTGCTGGCAAAATTGAAACCTATGGTGTTGTAACTTTATTTATAATCTACTGAAAACTATAATGGATGTTGACGACAGAAGTGCACGACAAAATGCCGTCAGATTAATTTAGAAACGTAATATTACTTTCCGTACGTACGGTAATTTTTTTCGGAAGTCATAAACGTGATAAGGGGTGCATTTTTTATGGACAGCAGTTCATATATTTGATGATACTATTTTTAGAAAAACGTTATTTTTTTGATACTCTTCTCTATTAATCAGTCAATGTCTTGGAAGTTTACAATCCTATCGGAAAATCTCTTGAAAAAAATGCACTTAATTGAACATGACGTACGTGGTGTGCATTTAAGAATAATTAAAGGAAAAGAAACCTGTAATAACATTATATCACGTACATTATTGCGTTTGCCACGTAGCCCTTCTGCATACTGCTTCATAAGGGGTCAGTTAAAGAGAAAAAAAAGTCAGTACAATACAGGATAGCCTTAACTTAGAAAACTTAGATTGAAAGAAAAAAATGTATAATCAAATTTGATGCGATTCAATAAATTTGGGAACGAAATATATGAAGAGTACGTAAAAAAATGAAAATTTTTGTATTTGTAACATTACAATAAGCTTTGTGGTTATCGAGATATAACTAAACCAAATAAAATATAAGCAAACGGTTTACATCGAAAACGGAGCACCATAGGCTCTTGAAATTTAGTTCTTTTTCTGAGGATATATAGTATTATAATACCGCAGAATTACAACATATGTCGGGAACATTGACAAATCGGGTGGGGAATGTCTCATATATACATATACATATACACAAATAAAAAATCAAATTGTACGATTGATAAGTATTTAAGAAATTAAAGTAAGATACGAATGCAGCTCATCAAGAAGCATTGGAAACCGTGTAACCCAACAACTGATTTTTCAATCCATTTACGTTGTTGTTAACATGAACGCATTGAAAATTTCAAGGGAAAAGATTCAAATTGTAAAAACTAAAATGAGAGGGAAATTTATCGAGGAATAAAATTTCTGCAGTTCCAGATCCCTTAATCCCTCAAATAAACAATATGATTTAAGTCACTCAAAACTATAATAATACTAATAGTTATAGAACGCATTATGGGGTGGTGGAACATTTGTTATTTAGAGTGACTGCATTCCATTCATGTTTAGTAATAAAAGAGAAAATAAATAAAGAGTAAGCTACAAGTATTATTGAATACGATGGAGTTGTTAACATTTTTACTTTGAACAAGGCAATAGTTTGGCATGGCAAATTAATAGACGAAATTTTGACGAGCCCATGAATGATCTTAAATATTGTCAATTGATACTGAACTATTGCTAATCACTTTGCTCGCAAAAATAAAAGTGTAGTTCTGAAAAAAAATACATACAATTTATTGATAATTCAGTAATTGACGTTGCACGACATTGTCGCTACAATAAATACGTCATCTAAGGGGAACTCTTGATCATTTTCATTGCGTGGACGTGCCTGCCAATGCCGCGTTAGATAACACTTGGTCATGATTTCTTCGGCTTTAACAAGCACGAGATCCTGTCGCAGTCTACGACATTTGTAGTAACCGGCTGAAGAGGATGACATCCCTGTGTCATAAAACTCTTCGACAATATCAAATCTTTTGACAATCAGAAAATGTTCCGCTCGACGAACGATTATATTGACGACGATGCAGATCGAAGAATTCTTCAAAATGCAACAGCCAATTTAACAGCTTCAAAATGCAACAGCGTTATAAGGCTACAGAAACTCTGTAGCCTTATAACGCGAGTAAAATTTGAGATCCCTGGGTGGGCGAGCGAATTCTCTCGGACAGTATGCGGATAAGTGCACAAGTCTCATAGAGATGCAGGCGATATCCTGCGCAGAAAGTCGACAGTTATTCGAGAATTTACCATCTATCCACGCTGATAACAAGCGTTTAACAACACCGAGAACCACTAGATGCATATACTCAAATGGTACCTGAGTCACCAAGCCCATTGGAAGAAAAGAAAGCGGACACGGCCCTTCCTTGTGGTGATCTTCGTCTTCCTGCCTACTATATTGTTCGTCTGTTCGGGGATAAAAATTTGAACCGCAGAAAGTCATTCGTCTATCCATATATTCACCAGATACTTTGCCCTTAGAGCACGGATGTTCCGAGGTGTGACCGTAATGGTTCAACGAAACAGCTCGCGCCGGAGCATCTGCAATGAATGCCCTGAAAACGAATTTCTTTAGGCTCTGGCGATAATGTATGCCATCATTGCGCATTAGAGAGTCTGCTTCATCGACTAATGGTTGGAAAAAAACCATGAAGTCATGTGGTTTTTTGGCCCCTCTATATATGCCTACAACTTCTGTTGGACTATTACGAATGTTCGAAACTCTGCGTTGAATTGGCCATATTTGGTTGTTTCCGGAATTATCGAGTTCAGCGCCGTCAGTACTGATATCGATTTCAAGAGTTGATGGAATTTCATCGTCATCGGTATTTTCCATAATATTGATGATCGCCGTTTCAAGCCCAAAACTAAGATATTGCCCTGGAGGTACATCTAACAATACGGCAGCACGTCGAGGAGTACCTACTAAAGTCTTTGTAGACTTGGGAAGATGAGAAAAACACTGATGCGAACGAAGAATCTTAAGAAGTTTATCAGACGCAATGGCATTAATCAAATTATCAACGACCCATGATGCGAGCTTTCTCTGGAAACTTATCTGCTCATCTACTGTTCCCGCCGATATCGACTCGAAACTGGATTCGCTAAAGCGATCGATCGATTCGTGGTCGGACAAGTCATCATTCGTGATATCAGGAAGTGAATTTGGCGAATCGCTATCGTTATCGCTCTGTACAATGGAATCATCAGCATCTGGCGGAGGAAAATAGCGTAATGTGTCTTCAGTATCCGATTGTTCCAAAGGAATATCTACCGACGAAAAATGTCTCGTACATGTTGACGATGATGAGTGCTCTTCATTGAATAACTGATTTGACCGGATGTCCCGAAGAATTTCATTGCGTTGTCGACGCGACAGGTCAACTAAAGGCTTCCGTCCACATGAACGTTTGAACATTGCAAAAAACCTGAAAAAAAATTACATTGGCTCCTTGTAAATCTTTCATTAATAAATAATTCTCTCGTTTTTCTTACACGCTATGCTCTGGATTTCCGCGTCGCTCGAACATCGTTCTAATAGCGTTTTTGACCGGTCGTACGGGTGACACGGTACAATTGATATTACACAATCCGCGTACACGCAGTGTGCACCAGTGTAACCAGTTCAAAACGCTATAACAAAGCCTACCGACAAACTCGAACGGGCCAGTTCATAGCTTAAATGCGAAAAAACAATGGCGGCGTGTGAGTCACTATCGAAACGCAGAGAGATTTCCATTTGATACAGTAACTTGAGTCTAACAGTAACTTTAATACGAGAAAATATATGACCTATGATTCTATTGAACCGTGCTGCATTTTATTAAAATGAGATTTTTTTGCGGTATCACAAAAACTATCCAATTTTTATTTACGTAAAAGAACAAAATTATTCATCTGCGATGCAGAAATCTATATATCATCGTGATGTTGAAACTTTTTTTTTCTAGCAAAGAAATAGCCACTACAACAAACCAAGAATTATTTTCCAACAAAGTTACTTGTGAGTAACAGTATGTTTTATACGAGAAAAAATTACACATGATTCCATCAAACACTCCATTAAAATAAAACCTTTTTTTGTGGTTTCTCGAAAATTACGCAAATCTTTAAAGTTAAAAGACAAAAATGTTCATCTCTACGATGCAGAAAATGTGTATCTGTTCATGATGTTAAAAACGTTTTTTTTTTTTTCAAACCAATAAATTTAGATTCCCACAAGACAAAACGCCATTCACCTTTTCGAGCTAACAATTTTTTTTCCAACAAATAAATTTGGGATGACCACGATTTCATACAGCAAAATAGATGACACATGATTACAATGATTACATCAAACATTGCTACACTTAATAAAAACAATTTTTTTACGTTATCACGATTATGCAAATTTTCTTTTAAGTAAAAGAACGAAATTATCCTGCGACCAAGAAAATCTGTATATCTTTGACGACTCCCGTGATCCACGAGCTCTCGCGAGACGTCGCACAAACGAAGTCTACCAGTTAACTCGAACGGGCTATCGGGACTATAGCTTGAACGCAAGAAAAACAACGACAGCGCGTGAGCCACTATCACAGAGGCCGAAAAATGTAAATTGAATAAAAGAACTTGTGTTTAATAGTATATTTTATACGACAAAATACATGGCACATAATTCCATCGCACACTAATGTACTTTAGTCAAAGAAGAATTTTTTACGATTTCACGATTACTACGTAAATTTTGTTTAAAATAAAAGAACAAAACTGTTGCTGTTGGCACTCGAAAGACCTGCACCCTGAAAAAATATTTCTTCTATTCATTAAGTGGCTGCTGGAGTAGATTTTTTTACCGACATTGGTCGGTAAATATAGGGTATTTTTTAGTATACACTATTCATCATTATTACGCTACGTATATGCTTTATATTTGACAGGGATGTAATATGAACATAAACGCTTTGGTGTCCGGTCCAATTGTGGTCAGAAATTTACACAAAAAATAAAGAATCGCATATTATTATGATCTTTCCGAAAACCAAAATGGCCGCACTTGAAATGTCGACAGACCTTCGTTGTGAGATACAATCATTTCTGAAATTTGGATATGTCAAATCAGACCAGAGGACAATTCTTCAACGTTTTTCGAATATATTCCAGAACCATCAGAATGTCAATTACACAAGCCAAATCTATGGATAGTCTAATCTACGTTCACATTGAAAATGCTCGGAACCATCGCCAAAAGCACAAAAATTACGCGAACGTAGATTAAACTATCAATAGATTTGGCTTGTGGAATTGACATTCTGATGGTTCTGGAATATTCGAAAAACGTTGAAGAATTGTCGTCTGGTCTGATTTGACATATCCAAGTTTCAGAAATGATTGTATCTTACAACGAAGGTCTGTTGACATTATAAGTGCGGCCATATTGGTTTTCGCAAAGTTATAATAATATGCGATTCTTTATTTTTTGTGTAAGGTTCTGACCGCAATTGGACCGGACACCAAAGCGTTTATGTTCATATTACATTCCTGTCAAATATAAAGCATATACGTAGCGTAATAATAATGAATAGTGTATACTAAAAAATACCCTATATTTACCGACCAATGTCGGTAAAAAAATCTACTCCAGCAGCCCCTTAACGGACCAGAAAATATAAGGACCGGTACATCAGAAAATATATTTATAAACGAAATTTTTTCCGTATTTTCAGAAGTAGTTGACGCGCCGCCGTTATTTTTTTTCTCCGTTTTCAATATATTTACGCACTTGTTTGTGTAAGATATTTCTCGTTTAATGTATTAAAGTACTTACGCCTTGCATCAACCACTTGGCCGTTTTTACTTTTCTTTCCTTGTCCTCTGCGAGACTCTTCGGTTGCCCTGTTTCGAACTTTACGAATCTTGTCCCTGATTCTGCAGTATATATATATATCTGTATATAACGCACAAAAGAACGATATGATTTTTTTCTAAATCTTATCTAGATTTTTCAAAATGCTTTTTTAGATGAAATAAACAAATAATCTGACGGATGATTTGTTAAAAAATTGTTCTGTCGATTTGTTAATAAAATGTTAATATGATTATTTTTCAAAATTGATCTCTGAATAGCACCGTTCATATTTCAATTTTTGTCAGGCTTTTCCTTGCGGGAAGCGTTTGAAATTTTCTTTGAAGTTCACGAATGGCAAAGAATTACGAGTACTAGAATTATTAACATGTCATGTCAATACATATAATACTGAATAATATAAAAATACATGAATCAATGATTTAGATAATCATTTTCGCAATGGAATAAACAACAAATAAAGACAGCGCATACAACTCCAAAAAAAACGAGAAATGTTCATTCAGCAAAGTAATTTGTGATTAGCTGAACATTTTACACGAGAAAATATATATTTTACGTGATTCAAGCTATTTACGCGGTCGCTTGTGTTCGTCGATGTGCTCGTAGTTCGAGCAAGACGTCGCTGGTACAAAATCCAGAGAAATTTCCAAGTAATACAGTAATATCGGTATAGCAGAATATTTTATACTCGAAAATATATGAATTATGATTATATCGAACAGTGCTACACTTTATTAAGGTAAGATTTTTTGCGGTATCACAAAAATTATAAATTTCATTTTTTAAGTAAAAGAAAAAATTATTCATCTCTGCGATGCTGAAAATGTTTATCTGTTCATGATGCTAATAGTACATTACGTTACTAGTGCGAAAAAACTTTTTCTGGCGAGTGTGAGTTTGCAACACGAGCCGAAGGCGAGTTTTGCAATCACACGAGTTAAGAAAACGTTTTTCGCACGAGTATCGTACAAAATTTTATTTCACGAGGTGTGTAAATGGGGTTTGATGCACGCGAAGCGTGCGTAAAACCGCGTTTCACGCACGCTTAATATAAAATATTTTTATTTTATATTAAATTTATATAAAATTTATCTGTATTTTCAGAAGTGGTTGACGTGCTGATGCTGTATTTTTTTCCTTCGCTTCAAAAATATTTACGCACTTGTATGTATAAAATATTTCTCCGTTAATATTTTAAGTACTTACCCCTTGCACCAACACTTGGCCGTTTTTACTTTTCCTCCCTTACTTTTTGCAAGAATTGCAAAAACTGTACAGTATACATATCTATCTGTATATAACGCACAAAAGAATTCACTGTTGACGAAGTTCATTGCTCAGACAGCATGTGCCACAGTGTGCTCGGTTTCTCTACAAGAATGACGTGCGAAGAAGCTCGCGTGAACCGGCCGGGAAAAGAAGAGGTATTCCTCCGTCATCCAATCATGACGCTAAGGTTCAAGATTGGCTGGCGCCGTAATCCCCTTCTTCCGGCCGGTTCACGCGAGCTTCTTCGCACGTCATTCTTGTAGAGGAACCGAAGCAGTGAGCATCGAAGTACCAGTGAATTCCTTTGTGCGTTATATATCACTATATATGGGTCATTCCACGGGATTACGCACAAAAAAAAACCCGACCGACTCCAATTTTCGCCTAATTTTTTTATATTGTTGACTATGTCAAACGGAGCATCTGTGAATTTTTTGAGAATTTTATTCTTATATTTCGACGAGCCATAAAATAAAAGGTGAAAAAAATGAAAAAAAAATCTGACGTCAAGTGGAATAATGATATCGACAAAAATAACTAGGTCAAAATTTTCGCAATTCAACACAGTTTACGGTAAAAATAATCAAAATAAAAAATAAACATAACTTCTATTTTATTTATGTCTTCTACCAAGAAAAGGTACCATTTCGCTAATTTGGCCCCCTCCGATTTCAATACAAAAAATCACGAATATACTACATGGAGTCCCAAACATTTTAATTACAAGCCCAAGATGGAGAACGCATTTTACCCATTTTTAAAAAAATATTTCGGGTAATTGATTTTTTCAATTTTCTTCCAATCTTCTGCGTATTTTTTTATGTAATTGGTAATATTAAAAGGAGCTTATGTGATTTTTTTCATAATTTTATATGTAGATGTATTCGATTCATTAAATGTAATCGAATTTTTTGAAAGTACAGAAAAATGTTTGTTTATAAATATATATATTTTTTTACGGTCCGTTAATGAATAGAATACATTAATATCATCCTTCGTTTGAAAGCTTTTAAACGTTATAAAATGAAAATATTTTAGCGTCACCAACAAATACAGTTTTTCCAGATGCCAAAGAGAGCAACTGTTTTGTTCTTTCATTTTTAATCAAATTTACGTAGTATATGTGAAGTTGTAAAAAAATATTATTCGACTAAAGTACAGCCGTGTGCGATGGAATTATGTGACATGTTTTTTCTCGTACAAAATATAGTATTAAAGACGTTATTTTATTCAATGAAATATTTTCGGCTTCTTTGATAAAACGTCACGCGCCGTCGTTGTTTTCCTCACGTTGAAGTTATAGCCTAATCCATTCGAGTTAGCCGGTAGGCTTTGTTCGAGCGACATCTCGTACGAACAGCGACGAATAACCGCATAAGTAGCTTGACCGCGAAGAAAACAAAACAATGTCGGCGCGAAAGCTACTATGAAAATCACAATTCGGGACTTACAGTCTATTATGCGAGAATACAATTTTTTGTGGTTCGATTAAAGACTTTTTTACATTATACAGAAAATTTTAGCACAACAAATAAATACAGATTTTCTTGATCACCAGACAGAATAATTTTGTTGTTTCACTTCTAAGAAAATTAGCGTTCGAGCGACGCGTATAGAATCGCGTAAGTAGTTTGAAAACGAAGAAAGGAAATAACGACAGCGCGTAAGCTACTATGAAAAATAGATTTCTCGATTTGCCGTCTATTTTACAAGAGAATAAATATTTTTTGTCGTTCGGTTAGACTTTTCTGCTTTATAAAAAAAAATGTTAGCACAACGAACAAATATAGATTTTTTTAATTGACGAGAAGAATAATGCTGTTCTTTTACTTCAAAGAAAATTTGCGTAATCGTGATAACATTTAAAAAATCTTGTTTTAATTAAGTATAGCAATATTCGATATAATAATGAATCATCTATTTCTCGTATTAAATATACTGTTAATTCCAGATTTCTTTGTTGGAAAAAAAATTGTTAGCTTAAAAAGGTGAATGGACTTTTTGTGTTGTTGGAAAGGAAATATAATGTCTTGAAAAAAAGGTTTTAGCATCATTAACAGATACACATTTTCTGCATCGCAAAGATGAATAATTTTGTTTCTTCACTCAAAAAATGAAATCTAATAATTTTTGTGATACCGAAAAAAAATGTACTTTAACCCTTGGTCTGCCTAGGGTTTGTTGGCACCTTTAGCCTGCCTAGGGGGGTCGTTGGCGTCCTGACGTTTTTTCAACCTGTTTAAGAGATGCGGGAAGTTAGCCCCTAACTTTTCGAATATGCATATTCTGACGGTTGTTCTGTATTGTTCTACACTTGTTCTATAATGTTCCAGAAGAATAAATTTCTAAAGCAAAAACCATAACGGTAAACCAAAAAAAGCCGTTTTTTGCCGGAGCCCCCCACTTTTAGAAAATCGAATTTTTTTCGGTTGTTCCAGGCTGTTCTAGTTGTTCTGAACATTGTTCCAAATTAGTGTTGTCGTCGAACGCATAATACGCGCATGAGAACAAAAAAACATTTTTACAAATTAGCCCCCCAGTTTTCGAATATGCATATTCTGACGGTTGATCTGTATTGCTCTATACTTGTTCTATAATGTTCCAGAAAAAGAAATTTTTAAACTGAAACCCACAACCGTCAACCAAAAAAAAACCGTTTTTTACCGGAGCCCGCCACCTTTGGATAATCCAGTTGTTCTCGGTTGTTCCAGGCTGTTCTAGATGTCTTAAACATTGTTCCAAATTAGTGCCGTCGTCAAACGCATAATACGCGCATGAGAACAGAAAACATTTTTTTCGCGATGCGATGCCAAGAGAGTTCTACTGAGATGTATCGACGATCGCTATTGCTTAGTACGATATAAAAAAAACGCGGAAGGTAATTCAAGTGTCTATTGATAACACTAACAGGCCACGGATGATACAGGACAAAAACGTGAATTCATCCGTAATGCGTGCAACAATTTTGCGTACATACTGGTTTCACGAATGCATACAATTTTTAAATGTCATCAGAATACGTTGGTACAAGTAGTACAGTATAGAACAATCTTCAATTTCATCAGAACAATTTGAGACAAACTGGTAAAATGTAGAAATATTTTCAATTTAATCAGACAAAGTTGGAACGAATCAGTGCATTAAAAAACTGTCTTCCATTTCATCAGAACAACCTGGAACAAACTAGAACAATCTTCAATTTCATCAGAACTGGGAACTACTTATTACAATAGAGAACAAGGCTGTTCCAGGTTGTTCTGATGAAATTAATTATTGTTCTACATTTTTAAACCATCGATTTCGCGAGGACAACATGGAACAAACTAGAACAATATAGAACAATATTCTATTTTATCAGAACAACTTGGCACAAACTAGTATAATAAAGAACCATATCCAATTTCATCAGAACTTGGAACAAACTAGAAGATGGAACAAACTTCATTTTCGACAGAACAACTTGGAACAAACGAGTACAGTATAGAACAAACTGCAATTTCATCAGAACAACGTGGAACAACTTAGCACAATAGAGAACTAGGTTGTTCCAGGTTGTTCTGATGGAATTGAATATTGTTCTATATTGTACAATCTTCAATTTCATCAAGACAACCTGGAACAAAATAGAACGATATAGAACAACATTCTATTTAATCAGAACAACTTGGTATCTACGAGTACGATATAAAACCATATCCAATTTCAACAGAACAACTTGGAACAAACTAGTACATTATAGAAAAATCTTCAATTTTATCAGAACAATTTGGACCAAACTAGTACATTATAGAACAATCTTCAATTTTATCAGAAAAATTTGGAACAAACTAGATATATATTGGATATAGAAACATCAAATTTCTTCAGGACAACTTGGAACAAACTAGAACAATGAGAACCATATCCAATTTCATCAGTACAACTTGGAAAGAACCAAAACAATATAGAACCATATCCAATTTCATCAGAGCAATCTGGAACCAACTAGAATAAGATAAAACAATCTCAAATTTCACCAGAACAACTTGGTACAAATAGAAAAATCTCCAATTGCATCAAAACAACTTGGAACAACATAGTACAATTTAGAACAGTATCTGATTTCATCAGAACTCGAACAACTTGGTACAATATAGAACAAGGTTGTTTCAGGTTGTTGTGATGAAATTGAATATTGTTCTATATTATATGATATTCAATTTTATTAGAAAACTTGAAAAAAACTAGAACCATATCCAATTTTATCAGAACTACTTGAAACAAACTAGATGAATATTCAGTTTCATCAGAACTGTGAACAACCTAAAACAATATAGAATATTCATTTTCATCGGAACCACCCGTAACAAACTAGAATAATATAAAACAATCTATAATTTCATCAGAACAACTTAGAACAACCTAGTATAGTATAAAACAATCCTCGATTTTATCGGAACTAACAAATACCTAGAACAATACCGAATCTTCAATTTCATCAGAACTTGGAAGAAACTAGTGCATTATAGAACAATACTTCATTTCATCACGGCAACTTAGAACAACCAAGTGCCATGAAAAACAACCTTCAATTTTATCAGAATAACTTAGAACAACCAAGTACAAGATTAAACAATATTGAATTTTATTTGGGCAACTTGGAACAACCTAGTACAATATAGTATATTCAATTTCATCAGACCACCTTTCAACGAACTAGAACAAAAGCGAAAATGTCATCATAGCTAACTAGAGCAAACTAGAACAGCACCCAATTGTCGGAAAAACAAGAAGGGCCCGCAGCGATGCTGCATTCTATGAGAACAACCGAGAGTAATGTAGAAACACTTTATTCTAACAAAACAACTTGGAACAATGTAGATCAGTTCTTAATTTCATCACATCAACTTAGAACAAACTAGAACAGTATACAAGTTTATCGGAACACCAAAAAAAGGACATAACAAACTCCTTACTGAATAATTCTACTAGACCATCCTAAAACGACCCAGGAAAACTCAGCATATCTCTCTATCCAATTTGAAAAAGACGTAAGTTAGTAGAGTAGATAATATTATTGCAACGGTTCATTTAGTAGAACACCAAGGAACATTAATAAGAAGCGGACCGCAGATAATCTTGCATTCTTCATTGCCGCTCAACTTTCGTCTACGTATTTCCGCGTTTTTTATATTATTTGTGGGATTTTTATTCGCGCTGACGACTCTTGGCAGTGATCACATCTTTCCGAGGGCTCGGTTAATATCCAGCTTTTGCTTTTTTTACGTTAATTCATCATTCATCACTGATGACGATTCGCTATATCAGTTCGATAATATCAGGATGTTTTTGAAATCGTCGGTCGCAAGTGAGTACTTTCCATGCTCGGTAAGTTCATAAGGGTGTCGTGCGAAAATTGTGTTAAATCTGTTTCCTATTAGCTCTATTCTTCTTAACACACAAACGTACCTAAAAAATTACTTCTTTCAGGGACATTATTAGGATATAGCGGTTTTAGGTTATTCGTTTTTATTTCCGATTCCTTATATATAAATGAATTATTTCATAATAAGCTCCAGATTTTCGTATTAAAGACATCCGGCTGAGCGAGACCCGACCCGATTGCCAACAATCGACTTTCTTCGGTAGCGGTTACACCTTGCTGTACTGCGTATTTCTTTACCACTGTTAACACTTTGCTGTTTCTTTACTTACCTACTCTCAGTCTTACGCCGAGTGTTGCGATAGGTCGGCTACATAGTCAAACTTGTCGAAATACACAGTGTGGTGACTTAACTAGCATGCATCAGCATCGTGTACGCATAGTCGGTATGCAGGCTAAGGGAATCGAGACGCATGTTGTAGATAGAATTTGAAAATGGCACATCATGCGCCAATAATTTTAAACGAGGTCTTGTCGCCTGAGTACGTCGAGATTATAGATGCATCGGGAAAACCTGTCGTACCAAGCGACAAGATTTACGAAAAAATCAGCGAGAAAATCAGTGACGGTGCGTACTCGATCGGTCCAAAGCACATATATACGATCTTAAAGAACAACCGATATGAGACTTGGGACAAGATTCTCGCATTCCACAATGTCGATACTCACGAAGATTCGAAGCTGGATGATTCAGAGGTCGATGCCAGCAGGACTGATGCAAAATTGGAACCAGAAATCTCGTTCAATTTGCAAATTCCGTTCAAGACTTGGGTTATTATGACTCCAGAAGAACTGCGGTACAAAGACAGTGTACTATCCGAAAGGAATTACACAGTTTTAACGCGCAGAGTCTGGACAGATACTTTGTACGAGCTGATTTGGGAACAGACTGATATCCCGTGCCCGTTCTCGTTCAAACGCTGTAAGCTGACAGAATCGGGAATATTTCTGAAAGTTTCTGGTTCTTGTGGCGAATGTGGAAGCTCGTTTTCAGGTATGATTGCCAACAAGCCTGCACCGAGACGTGATGTTACAATGGAGTGCTCTGTACGAAACTTTGACGGAACCGTTTTACATTGCAAAAAGCGCCAACTGAAAGGCCAAAGAAGAATTGACGTAACGACTAAACTAGTGGAGAGTAATATTCTTCCTTGTATCTGGCGCAGAAATGAAGCGGACAAGTTGATGGAATTCGGAGATCCTGAACCCGCGCATTTACCGACCAACTCCGTCTTGAGAAAAGCAAAACAAGAACGCGAGGACATACTGTTTGGCTTGAAGGGAAAAGATCCCTTGTTGAATCTGACTGACATGAAGTACGACAGACACGCCGGAGCTATTCATTCGATTGGCTTGGACCCTGTTTACGTTCACTACTGGTCGCCACAGCAGGTAGCCATTTATCTAGAAAACTCCGAACGCATCTGCATCGACGGTACAGGTTCATTGATAAAGAAATTGAGGAAGCCCACGGGTGAACTTTGTCCCCATATTTACTTGTACCAAATCGTCACTGAAACCGCGGAATTGAAAGTACCGGTTTTTCAGATGCTAAGCGCTTCCCAAAACACTAATTCTATAAGTTACTGGCTCAATGAGGTCATAAGGATTGGTGCCAAACACAGATCGAACTTTCCGTCGCCAAAGCAAGTCGTGTGCGATTTTGACAAAGCGTTGATGGGCGCAGTTGCAAGAACGTTCGGGCAGTGTAGGGATTTACAGGATTACCTATCGCAATGTTTCAGTTGCATAACCGAGGCGTCGAATCAATTGCCCGGAAGCTACCTGCGCTTGGATGTGTCGCATTACGTGCACATGATTTGTCGTTGGGACATACTAACGAAAATCCATCCTCTCGCGCGTAAGTTTTACATCATGGTGGTGTCACAGCTCACGAAAGTCTCAGATTTTGACGATTTCAAAGACATCGCGAAATCCATCATCATACTCTGCAACAGCGAAGAATACGGGGACAGTGACGACGGCTCTCCTTGTGCAGCTCAAGAAGCATTCCAACGACTACGTCGCATAACTAGAGGAGATCCAGACCCAATGATAGATTTGTTAATGACGCACCCGCAGGTATCGATCTCTGACAGTCCCCAAGCTGCCCAAACAGAACGCGAAGTGACCAGCGATGTGAGTGATATCGATGAGATTCCGCCAACGATACAGAAATGGGCTGCAACCTTTTTTGACGAGTGCGTGGCTACGGCGAAAAGAGAGGACACATCGCGCAAAGGACAGGATGCAAATCCTTATTATGTCCCGGCTGTTGGACAAAAACTGAAGTCGTTGCTTAATTACTTTCCACTGTACACCCGAGTTATGGCAGAAATCTTCGAATTTGGGACTGCGACAGCCACCTCGTCTGCAGTGGAGGGCGAATTCAATGATTTAAAGAATCGGCTACTTCGCGCAAAGCCTCGCCCAATGCGTATCAACAAATTTGTCGACACTCATTTGAAGTCGTTCGAGGGGCGCATGAAGCTTGCGAAGGCCGAAGAGTATGCTTTAGACAAGGCGAAGGAGCAAAAATCAGCGGATATCGACAGCCCGGAAGTGTCCATTCAAAGCGAAGCACAGCCGACGCAGATGGAAACCCGTCGATCGACGGAGTGGAAAAAACGAGAGGCCGCAAAGATCAACGCACTTGACACGATACAGAATGACACGCCTCAGGTTTTCATTGATCAAGTCGAATATGAATCGAACGGCTTTGAGTCACATACTACTGCAGCAACGGTGCAGTCTACTGAAGGGTTGAAGTTTGCCGATGCAGAACAGACAGAAGAAAAACACGCAGTAATAAAGACTTCCGATACTATTGGGTCTGAGCAGCCTCCGGAAGAGTTAGAAGCACCAAACACAGCGCCATTCGATGTGAAAAAAACACGACCGACAACGATGAAAAAGCCTCTACTGTCGAAAGCAAAGAAACCACCGAAGTCGAAGAAAAGAAAGGTCGCAAGTGATGATCAAGTCCCCAAGGAAAAGATCGATAAGCCCGACGTTACGATCCGCGATGTCGAACGTGGATCAAAGAATTCGGATCGCAGCTTATTACGCGGCGTTAAATCCGGATCGCCCAATACCGCTGATGCAGAGACGGCTAAGGAACAACCGCACGAATTGAGATTCGAGCATAACTGGCGCAATAAAAATGAACCCACCGAGCCGAAAAAAACAAGAAAACGGGTTTATCTGGATCCACATCCTGAATTAGGAGTAGCAACGCCAACCCAAAGCCGAAAAGCAGCCATGAGCCTTCTTCCAAACGCAAATCTTTGTCCATCGTTTACGGAGAAAGGAAAGAGATTCGTCGTATCCAATTCCTGTGGTTTTGATAGCATCCAGCAATTATTAGTCGCGGCTTGTATTCAGGATAAGTTCCACAAAGTTATTCAGAGTGCTGCGTCGGAGGTTTTTAAATTTACCAAGAACTTCGCCGCCAAGGGGCCGTGCCCACTGATCTACAAAGACCGAGCACGCATTCTGAGCAACGTTGGATGCTTCGTTACAAACGACCGACCTGGCGTAATCTCTATTGATGCTCTATCGAATATATCCAACTTGTGCGAGTGGGTATTCAAGGAGGATCCAAGTTGCACCGTGTGCAAAGAATGCCTCGTTTGTAAAAGCGTTGTAAGCAGCGACCTAATACTGGTGCAATTAGACTTCGAGACAATCCAGACTCACGGGTACGGCAAAGTCGAAGATGCAATCGCCATTTGTCACGGTAGGCAATTGAAAAAAGGGTGCCCAAACTGTCAAACGGAACTTCGCATCCATATCGACTACCGTTCGTATGTGTTTGTAGAATGCATTGGGGCTGTTGACGCCGCATTCAGTCTTGAGTCGTTTGCAAGCACCATGACACTGAATGGATCAACGTACGTTCTGGCGGGTGTTGTTCATTTCCGTGCCGGGCGGACAATGAGAATGCCTGGACACTACTCTGCCTTCGCTAAATATGGCGATAGCTGGGTGCACTTCGACGACTTGTGTACGAAATGTAAGCGCGTGACTAAGGACGAGAAAATTAATCCGGTTCTCTGCGTATATGTCGAGACGTGAAGATAAAGTTCGCTTGGTGTGATTAGTAGCTGTTTTCTTTTAAGTTGTCTTCATAAAATAAAATAAAAACAAAAAAAAAAAAACAAAAAAAAAACAAGAAAAAAACAAAAAAAAGTGAAAAACAATAAAATAAGTGAAAAAATTGCTTCTATTACTTTTTATTACTTTCGTTTCATTACATTGATTAAAAAGATCAATTTTTTATAAAAATGAAGGAATGTTTCCTCAATTTTGCTTCCTCATAGAGGAAGCCTTGTTTTCACTTGTAATACCACAAGAGCTTTGAAATTATCGGA
>CAXAOA010000109.1:95000-107500 GCA_963970395.1 Ephialtes manifestator
TTACCGTTATGGTTTTTGCTTTAGAAATTTATTCTTCTGGAACATTATAGAACAAGTGTAGAACAATACAGAACAACCGTCAGAATATGCATATTCGAAAAGTTAGGGGCTAACTTCCCGCACCTGTCTTTTAATGTTAATTGACTCGATGCATATTTCCAGAAATATGATTTTTCTAAAATGAATTTTATACCTATTAAAATTAGGAATAAAATTAATTTTGAGGAGGGCAATTTATTATTTTAATTTTCAAGCACTACTTTTTTCGTAAAGTGCATTTAATTTAATGGATATTAGGTCCTATAATGTTAGTTGCTTCCATTTATATTTTTAGAGATATGATTTTTTAATAGAATTAAAATTTATTTTTCAAAAAATCATATATCCTATCCCTGAAAAGATGCATCGAATCAATTTACATTGAAGGACCTGATTCCAATTAAATTAACTGCACTTTGCGAAAAAAGGCATTTAAAAACTAAAAAAAAATTTAACTTTCAATTTGAAAAAATGTATCTCCGCCAACAATTATTAATATTCTAACCTGCCAATTTTTTTTGTGCTTTGTATACTGTTCTTAACAAGTATAATGTTATCAAATTTATAATATGATTTTATTTGGTTATTCTAAAAAATCGACAGTGCTTAAAAATCGATGTTTTTTTCCGTCGAACTAAAGTATACTGTGAGCCGTAATAAAAGGCATGTAGGTGAATTTTTTCAGGATTTTCGAATCATTATTTCTTGCACAGTGGAGTTTTTATATTGATTGGCTATGTTATTCTAGCGATTTGTCGTGAACCACAACATGGCAAAGTCCAGTTCTACTTCAGCGGTGGCTGTTAGTGGCCAAGTCAATATGAAATGCTTTGTTGACACAATGCCTCTTCCGATTAAAGAGACTGTGGATTCTGCCTTCGCACGAGCTGTGTTTGCAAGCTCAATGCCTCTGTCAATCACAGAAAACGAGTATTGGCAAGAATTTTTTAAACTTCTGCGCCCCGTTTGGTCACCGCCATCAAGATTTCAACTATCTAATACATTGCTTAATGCTGAATACAAATATGTTCAGGCTAAGATTAAGGAGAAAATACAAAATGCTGATTCCTTAACTCTTATGTCTGATGGTTGGACGGACATTAATGGCAACTCTCTAATCAACATTATGGTAGCTACGCTGTTGTTGTTGTTGTTGTTGTTGTTGTTGTTGTTGTTGTTGTTGTTGTTGTTGTTGTTGTTGTTGTTGTTGTTGTTGTTGTTGTTGTTGTTGTTGTTGTTGTTGTTGTTGTTGTTGTTGTTGTTGTTGTTGTTGTTGTTGTTGTTGTTGTTGTTGTTGTTGTTGTTGTTGTTGTTGTTGTTGTTGTTGTTGTTGTTGTTGTTGTTGTTGTTGTTGTTGTTGTTGTTGTTGTTGTTGTTGTTGTTGTTGTTGTTGTTGTTGTTGTTGTTGTTGTTGTTGTTGTTGTTGTTGTTGTTGTTGTTGTTGTTGTTGTTGTTGTTGTTGTTGTTGTTGTTGTTGTTGTTGTTGTTGTTGTTGTTGTTGTTGTTGTTGTTGTTGTTGTTGTTGTTGTTGTTGTTGTTGTTGTTGTTGTTGTTGTTGTTGTTGTTGTTGTTGTTGTTGTTGTTGTTGTTGTTGTTGTTGTTGTTGTTGTTGTTGTTGTTGTTGTTGTTGTTGTTGTTGTTGTTGTTGTTGTTGTTGTTGTTGTTGTTGTTGTTGTTGTTGTTGTTGTTGTTGTTGTTGTTGTTGTTGTTGTTGTTGTTGTTGTTGTTGTTGTTGTTGTTGTTGTTGTTGTTGTTGTTGTTGTTGTTGTTGTTGTTGTTGTTGTTGTTGTTGTTGTTGTTGTTGTTGTTGTTGTTGTTGTTGTTGTTGTTGTTGTTGTTGTTGTTGTTGTTGTTGTTGTTGTTGTTGTTGTTGTTGTTGTTGTTGTTGTTGTTGTTGTTGTTGTTGTTGTTGTTGTTGTTGTTGTTGTTGTTGTTGTTGTTGTTGTTGTTGTTGTTGTTGTTGTTGTTGTTGTTGTTGTTGTTGTTGTTGTTGTTGTTGTTGTTGTTGTTGTTGTTGTTGTTGTTGTTGTTGTTGTTGTTGTTGTTGTTGTTGTTGTTGTTGTTGTTGTTGTTGTTGTTGTTGTTGTTGTTGTTGTTGTTGTTGTTGTTGTTGTTGTTGTTGTTGTTGTTGTTGTTGTTGTTGTTGTTGTTGTTGTTGTTGTTGTTGTTGTTGTTGTTGTTGTTGTTGTTGTTGTTGTTGTTGTTGTTGTTGTTGTTGTTGTTGTTGTTGTTGTTGTTGTTGTTGTTGTTGTTGTTGTTGTTGTTGTTGTTGTTGTTGTTGTTGTTGTTGTTGTTGTTGTTGTTGTTGTTGTTGTTGTTGTTGTTGTTGTTGTTGTTGTTGTTGTTGTTGTTGTTGTTGTTGTTGTTGTTGTTGTTGTTGTTGTTGTTGTTGTTGTTGTTGTTGTTGTTGTTGTTGTTGTTGTTGTTGTTGTTGTTGTTGTTGTTGTTGTTGTTGTTGTTGTTGTTGTTGTTGTTGTTGTTGTTGTTGTTGTTGTTGTTGTTGTTGTTGTTGTTGTTGTTGTTGTTGTTGTTGTTGTTGTTGTTGTTGTTGTTGTTGTTGTTGTTGTTGTTGTTGTTGTTGTTGTTGTTGTTGTTGTTGTTGTTGTTGTTGTTGTTGTTGTTGTTGTTGTTGTTGTTGTTGTTGTTGTTGTTGTTGTTGTTGTTGTTGTTGTTGTTGTTGTTGTTGTTGTTTCGCAGCTGTACCAATTTTATAAATTCCACAAGACGTTTTTTTTATTGATCTCTGGGTCTTCTTCTGCTTTCTCAGCAACTTCTGGCATGTACGATGCTGCAACTACGGACACAAAACAAACGTTTATCATCGTTTATCGGTTGGTCGGATATTCACGTAACTCGCATCGAAATGCTCGATTTCGAAATGTCGCGGCACACTAATATAATTACTAATTTTAGCATGATAAACAATTCAACGACCCGACATACATGCTCTTTCACTGTATATTAAAGTGCAAAATTTCAAAAAAATAATTAAAAAATTTGGTGGTTGGTGTATTCGCTAATTTTCCGGGTGAGAATTACGATACTACAAAATTATAAATAAACGATATTTCTGTGGGAGTCGAACAGTACGATATCAAGAATTTTTACCAAACGTTTGCGAAAATATAACGAAAATAAAAAGAGTTTGGAACCAAATGATAGTAAAGAGGTTGCAGGTTTTTTTTAAATGAAAAAATAAGTATTAAAAAGGATGCAAAGTAGAACCTTGCACATTGCTTCCTCATTATTTTTCGCTTTTTACAAAGCTCCCTCTATGAGGAAGCAGTACTTTATTCAATTTTGGCTTCCTCATAGAGGAAGCTTTGTAAAAAGCGAAAAATAATGAGGAAGCAATGTGCAAGGTTCTACTTTGCATTGAGAAAGAATACCCTCGTGATACACAATTCTCGACGATATTCCACCCGGCGCGGCCTGGGTCAAGGGCTGCCGGGGCTCTGATTTGACGAATAAATAAGAAGTATACGTTTTGTTGAGCGCCAGTTAATTTAACGTAATTAACAACGATACTTTTGACAAATTATTACGGCCAGCTGCGGTTCGCATGGGGTTCCGCTGGAGACCCAAGGGAAAGATTGCAAGGGACAGCGAAATAAAGAATTACAATTGACAATTTTGACTTACAGTTACTGCGTTTATTAGACGATCTCCGTCAGCCCTCTCGATTGTCGAATCTAGTTCCACCTTCCTTCAGTGGTCGAGTGGTAAATAATTTCACAATTTTTATTTGACGAATAAAATCGTCTATCAGAACGTCGACGAACAATAATCGACGGACACAATAAATCCAATAATTTCACAAATAAGTTTGACAAAGTAAAGCGAGACTCCTCGAGGATAGTTAACGTTGACTGCTCGTTACAGACGTCGGCGAGCAAGTGATTTTCGATCGTCGCTCGATAGCGCAGCGCCGTACGTTACGTTAAGGGACTTGGACGCGTCCCTTCGCCCTAATTGGTCAATAGACCGGCCTATTTCGACGCGGCGCGCTGTCGCAGCCAGCGTGTGACGCATGCGTCACGTTACCATCGTTTTAGCGCGGCTTATTCAAAAGTTAATTTGCAAGAATAACCGAATTAGCATGTACTTGTTAAATTAGACAGAATAATTATACCCTGAGAGACTCGAAATTAATAAATGGTGACTTACAATAAGGATTATCAATAATATTGAATATTATTTAAAGGGAATGAACGAATACAAAGCAATCGTCGTCTTCTTGTACATGTGTTTAGTTACGTATCCTTGTTATTTAATATAACGTCGAGCGGATGAATGTTTAATCTTAGAGTTTTGAAATGTTCACACGAGAAAATAGCATTCCCACGAGGAAATAGCTTTCCCTTTTACGACCCTTGAGGAAAGTCGACGGAGTCATCGAAGGACAAAGGACGCGCGGATGTGCGTCTGGTTATCGTCGCCAATTGATTTTTATGGCCAATAGAGATTTTCAGCGACGTGACTTTTGTCAGTTTTTGTAGCTCGAAAACACTCGCTACTTCAACTGACAGAAAACAGGCCCACGTGCGGACCCCGCATTCCGACCACGTGCTGACCACCAGGCCCTGGAGACGCCGGCTCGGGCGAGCGCGTCTTTCCCCACCACAACGAGGAAAAGCAAGGGAAGCTACCCCCGAAGAAGGAAAACCTCCACAGCAGCAACAGCAGCGATTGGCCAACGTCCACCCTGGAGGGAGGATCCACCCCCAACCAACGACGCTTGAAGGGACTTCGAGACTTCGAAGACAATTCTTCTTTATATTTTTGAAGGCAGAAGTTTTCCGACTGTCGAATAAGACACATCCTAACGTTTCTAGCTTGAGTTTACTTGTAGTCGAATTTAATAATTAAAGAGAACAATTTTAATACCGAAAGCGAACGGATCTCACTTTATTCTCTGACAATCCTTCCTGATTCACAAGGTGGGTTTTTACCCTTTATCAACTGGACCCAGGAAAGGACATCGTTGGATATAATTCAAATTCCCGCGAATCAAGACGCTCGGGCGTTACAGTTTATATTTTTGGTGGCAGCGGTGGGATACCGCAAAATACCGTTTGTTTTCGCGAAAGGTATAAAGTTATAAGTGTTGTGGAATAATATTAAAAAAAACTTTAAAGTGCGGTTGTTGATCTTGTGAATCGTGGAAGTGATTAATAATAACCATAAATGTGGAAGTGAAATAATAAATTTGAAAAGACGAACGCGAATTTGTATTTGAACATTTACAATAATTATTATTGTGTTCCAAGAGACTGGTGTTTGCACATACGATTATGTGAAAAGCAAATTGGTGAATAATAGTGCTACCGAAAACTCGTACAGATAGACCGCTTTTCTGATCTGTTCATGCTTACGGGGTGGACTGAGTAGCTTCGTAACTTGAGTGGAGACGGAGAGCGATCAGCGAGTGTGAACGTGAACGTCGCAATCCTTCTCCAGGGTTTTGCCGTGGTTTTTCACCCGGAGGCCGAGGGTATATAGTCAAAATATATACCAGGATTGTACACGGTGATAAGAGGGACCACGGAGAAATCTCCCCTGCTTGACCGTAGACGCAACGAAGGACGCAGCCAGCTGGAGGACAAGTTGACGAGAGAAGGACGCTGAACGAAGCAGAAGCCGGAGCAACGAAGAACACCGAGACGAGTTACGCCGTGCAGAACGACATCGAGCAGTGCGGACTTTGAATAGTGCAGTGCATACATCGTCGAAGTCAACAAGTAGTAAGTCACCATAACAAATATTCGTAATTCGTCTCTCTCAGGGTTCGCGAATTTGGAAATATTTTTAGTCATTGAATAAGCAAGATACCACTATGAATAACGATATACTACCAGGTCTAGTAGCGGAAGAAAATAATGTCCAAGGAGTAGATAACGTTATTTTAGAACAAGGTGCATTAGATTTATCTAGGTCTGGAGATTTAATCCCTTTTGCGAACAGAAACGAATTAGAAAGAGGCACGACATCGGATATGCATAGCAACAGCTCCAATCAACTTCCGATAATTAGACGTGGTCCTTTGCAAGTGCAGTTGCCTAATCAGGCTTTAGATCGTTCGAGGGAAGCATCTGAGGGTCATTCGGGAATCGGAAATTCGCGCAGTGATAATTTTCTGACTTTCAAAGCAGCCTTAGAATTTTTACCAAAAAAATATGATGGAGAAAACATGCCGGTTACTAAGTTCATTCGTGATTGTCTGTTTGCCCAAGAGTCGATTCACCCGCGAGAATATCCATTATTACTTCGCATGGTGCGATCTCGGTTGTGTGGCGACGCTGACGCGTACTTGCAAGATCAGGAGATCAACTCGTTAGAGGATCTATTGAACGATCTGAAGGCCGCGTTTGCTCCTCATGAGAATGTCCAGGATCTGACCGCGATGATGTCAACCGTCGCGCAAGGAAGCGACGAATCAGCCGAAAATTATGGGGTGCGAGTTCGGAAAATATTAAATAAATTAGTAGCTGCTATCGAACAGGAAAATGTCCCGACTATAGCTTACGGAATGATTCATTCTACTCGTATCTCTGCCGTTGCAAATTTCATACGCGGGCTAAAAGCGAATCTAGAATTACGAGTTCGGATAAAATCTCCGAAAACTCTTCAAGAAGCAACTAGTTACGCAAAAGCGTCTGAGTGGGAGGTTAACCATCAAGAAAGTCTTATCCGCGGGGATGATTCCAATAATAATAGCAGCGGAAATTCGGGTAGATATACTGCTTTTTCAAAATCGCGATTCCTTCAGCGGTCTCTTCCTTATCGTGAACGTGGGACGTCGCGAGTTTACGCTTTCAGTGCACGTGGTCGTGGGACATATCGCGGACGCGGTTCAAATCACGGAGGGGGCCCGCGCGCCGTAAATAAAGTAGAGGGCGAGCGCAGTACAATAAACGGCGTGATATGTTATTCGTGTGGTAAGAAAGGGCACTTTGCTCGTGAATGTGTGCAAGGTTAATCAGGGAAATGACCTTATCAAATGCTATCGGTCCAATAAATTGGGACACTATTCTCGCGATTGTCAAGACTAAAAACTCCGGGCTCATTGTTCAACCCGATAATAGCATGTTTTCTAAGAAAGTAGAAGCAGTTACAAATTTTTCTGTGTCTGGAAATCGGAAGATGCCAAATAGTTCTTAGGGCTCGCGGGATGTTATAGGTGGATCATTCGTGACTTCGCCAAGAATGTAAGGCCATTAACAGTTCTGTTGCAAAAGAAAAGACGTTTCCAGCGGTCAATCACAACAGGAATCTTTCGACACTCTAAAATCAATGTTATGTACTGAACTATTGCTCCAGTATGCCAATTTTATTATATATTATATTATTTATGCCGGGATACGCGCTTGGTGTAGTTCTAAGTCAGGGTCCCATTGATAAAGATTTCCCAGTCGCATATATGTCTTGTACTTTAAACCAGACGGAAGTAAATTATACAATAATTGAAGAAAAACAACTTTTAGCTACTGTGTATGCAGTAAAACAGTTTCGCCCTTATGCCTTTGGACGGAGGTTCAATTTGGTATCTAATCATCGGTCATTAGTTTGGTTGCATAATTTGAAAGATCTAGCTTCTAAATTGGCACGATGGAAAATTTGGCTGATCGAGTGCGATTATGAGATTCAATATATGCCAGAATGAGTAAATTTAAACGCGGATGCCCTGTTGAGAAATCCTATTGTAATTAACTCGAAAACCTTTCCAGTCCCGCAGGAAACCGGTCATCAGGTATTGATCTTGCATGATCTCTTACCTGATGCGGAATCCGACTCCCTAGACGACGAAAAACTTCATTGAATGAGTATTATTGTGTACTGACATGACTTATGACAGAGACAGACGATGAAAAGATAATGGAGAGATGATGGCAAATGATTGTGATAGAAATGATACTGATTATGAAGAAAATGTTGTGGAGCCTGCGTCTTCCCCGTGTAGACTCTTAGTTACCGGACTCGAAGGCGCCTCTGGCTCGGAAAGAGGAAAAGAGATGTATGATATTGTGAAGCCTGCGTCTTCCCCGTGTAGACTCTTAGTTACCGGACTCGAAGGCGCCTCTGGCTTAGAGAGAGAAAAAGAGAAGTGTGATATTGGCTTAGAGAAGTGTAATATTGGCTCGGAGAAAGGAAAAGAGATGTGTGATGTTGTGAAGCCTGTGTCTTCCCCGTGTAGACTCTTAGTTACCGGTTACGAAGGCACCTCTGGCTTGGAAAGAATTGATAAAGGTATTATGGATAAAGATATTATAATGGAGGAAGTGCCAAAGAAACGAGGGTTTGAGACAGATGACTACGACACAAAGACAAAAAAAAGACTGTTGACAGAGTCAATGCCAAATAAATCCCGAATCCTAAGAACCAATCCAAGTTCTATATTGAGACCTGTTGTCCAGAATAGTCCTGATAGTTTAGTGATGCGCGACGATCATAAGCTGAATTTTATCTCCTCAGACTGTATTTGTACAACCACCATAGGGAGAGAGATGATGACTGAGGATGCGTTTAAATTATCAGTCTTAAGGGGAGGAAGTCAGGTCAAAATAATTAAATTTGTAAATTCAATATCATCCAAATTCTCTTGCATATAAAAATTATCAATGAACTATATTATTGGTACTCGATGAAAGGATTTTTTACTGCCATCTGACTTGTGTATGCCTTTCCATATTATCTTAAGCAAATGTCTTAGGTTTTCCACTCTGCGCGTGATTCAGACCAAACTGCTAGGCAGATTGGGCTAGTTGATGTCTCATTTTCTTCTTCATAAAAAGATACACCGGCTAAATGGAGCAAAATATTTTTTTTTTATTCTGAAAGCAAAATTAATAACTGATTTAGAAAATAGCATAAAATTTATTTAGTAATAATTATGGCACTTGAAAAATATTACCTTTTATTAACTTTTGCTCCATTTAGCCGGTGTATCTTTTCATGAAGAAGAAAATGAGATGTCAACCAGCCCAATCTGCCTAGCAGTTTGGTCTGAATCACGCGCAGAATAGGTTTAAAACCAAGTTTCGGCAAATGGCATCTAAAGCTTACCACTCAAATAAAAATGTTTATGCTGTTTTCACCTTTGAGGCACCTTAGTACCTTTAATGAACAAAATAAAAATATTATTTGCAAGTCAGATTACAGAATATTATTAATAATGTTATTAATAAATGTTTTTTTTTTTTCCAAATAAATAAGTAAATGAATGCATAATTTGAAAAAAACCTGTAAATAATATGGGGATGATCACTTTTATTGACAACATCACTGAAAATTTATCCAATGTTGACACATTCACAAATGTGCTGCACAAACATTAAATCATCACTTCATAACAAATTTACATATCTGATCACTTCTGATGATTGTTGATTCTGTTTTAAACACTATTGATTGAAAAAAAAACCATAAATGGCCAACGGAATCAAACTAATAACATAATATGAACGAAAAATAAAAACGTCAATTCGAGGTTATGCGTCTCGCAAGTAGCAGAAGTAACTTCTCGAGGCAGTAACACGCTGCGCATGCGATACGCGCTAAGATATCACAGCGCATGTCCCATTATTCGCGCGAATTCGAATATAATGTAAGTGTTACGTGTTGCGTTGAAGACATTACACTCTCATCGCGTCATTTGTATCGCGTTTCGCTAACTGATTTAAAAAATGGTAAACAAATAAAAACTTATTTACAAATACGTAATAAACTTTTTATTATATAGAAAAAAATCATTAAAAAACAGGTATATTGCAGAAATCGGCCATTTTTTCGCATTCAGGTCCAAGATTTTGCAGGTTCAGAGGGTGTACTTAACTAAAGGAAACTGCCGGAGAAAAAAAAAAAAAATATTTGATTTTTTTTTTTTTCAACACCCTTAATTATTTTGTGTGAACAAAAAATCGGCCATAATGTCTGCATATAACAAAAATAAATAAATAAAATAATTTAAAATTCAAATATAATATTCTGGTAATTTTTACGACTTTTGAGAAAATTAAATATGAATGGTACCGTAGAAACTTAGCCATTTTTGCGAATTCCGGCTTATAACTTTACTAATAGATAGATTACATGGAAATGAATGTTTTCACAGAAAAAAAAAATAATCGATTTTTTTTAATTTTTGACCTGACTCCCCCCCCTTAAAGAGCGAGGAGCCCGAATTAGGTCAGGTTGTTGTCACTGAAAACAAAAATCATTACATTTTTCACATGTTTGTTAAGGAAAAATTTGATGATAAAGTTTACATGAAGCACGTCGAGTTAACGATTAGCGCATTAAAACAAGCAACAGAAGCATTAAAAGTAAAAAGTTTCAGTGTGTCAAGGGAAGGAAATTGGCTGAAACACAATCTACGGTTGTTGATAGACTGGAAGCTGCAAAGAAAAGGTGTAAGTTTTATTATGATCGCAAGGCTAATGAGGGAAAATTCATAGTGGGTGAACACGTCTACTTATTGAAGGAGCCACGGATTAGTAAGTTTGACGACCACTATGAGGGACCACACGTTATAAACAAGATTTTTAATAATCATAACCTTGAATTACAGATTAATTCAAACAAGGTTAAAATAGTCCACATGGACAAGCTGAAGCATGCATTTTTGAGAATGCAAAATTGACGATAGAATCCATGCAAGAAAACAAGAAAATGTTATGAATTTGGAAGATGTTTTTGGGTAAACCGGTAGTAATTAAAATAATTTTAAATTCATAAGTCATAGAAGTTCTTGTTTTGAAATAAAATTTATATTTAGCCTATCAATATACCTTTTATTTTTTTTGCTTGCCTTGTCATTTGTCGAAGTAATTGACAATATTGTTAGAAACAAATACTCCTCGCATTTCACAGTAGAACGACACATAACACCATTAATTCACACTGTTCGTGCTATCATTACCTGAAAAAGTTGTTTCCTATGAAAACATCTTTTTAAATAAGGGGGAAGGTGTGACGCATGCGTCACGTTACCATCGTTTTAGCGCGGCTTATTCAAAAGTTAATTTGCAAGAATAACCGAATTAGCATGTACTTGTTAAATTAGACAGAATAATTATACCCTGAGAGACTCGAAATTAATAAATGGTGACTTACAATAAGGATTATCAATAATATTGAATATTATTTAAAGGGAATGAACGAATACAAAGCAATCGTCGTCTTCTTGTACATGTGTTTAGTTACGTATCCTTGTTATTTAATATAACGTCGAGCGGATGAATGTTTAATCTTAGAGTTTTGAAATGTTCACACGAGAAAATAGCATTCCCACGAGGAAATAGCTTTCCCTTTTACGACCCTTGAGGAAAGTCGACGGAGTCATCGAAGGACAAAGGACGCGCGGATGTGCGTCTGGTTATCGTCGCCAATTGATTTTTATGGCCAATAGAGATTTTCAGCGACGTGACTTTTGTCAGTTTTTGTAGCTCGAAAACACTCGCTACTTCAACTGACAGAAAACAGGCCCACGTGCGGACCCCGCATTCCGACCACGTGCTGACCACCAGGCCCTGGAGACGCCGGCTCGGGCGAGCGCGTCTTTCCCCACCACAACGAGGAAAAGCAAGGGAAGCTACCCCCGAAGAAGGAAAACCTCCACAGCAGCAACAGCAGCGATTGGCCAACGTCCACCCTGGAGGGAGGATCCACCCCCAACCAACGACGCTTGAAGGGACTTCGAGACTTCGAAGACAATTCTTCTTTATATTTTTGAAGGCAGAAGTTTTCCGACTGTCGAATAAGACACATCCTAACGTTTCTAGCTTGAGTTTACTTGTAGTCGAATTTAATAATTAAAGAGAACAATTTTAATACCGAAAGCGAACGGATCTCACTTTATTCTCTGACAATCCTTCCTGATTCACAAGGTGGGTTTTTACCCTTTATCAACTGGACCCAGGAAAGGACATCGTTGGATATAATTCAAATTCCCGCGAATCAAGACGCTCGGGCGTTACAAGCGTCTTCTTACGCGTTCGAGTACGTCGATTAGGCGCGTAGATGTATCGATGCGCTAACGGCTCGCGGTGAGCGTCGTATAAAATTGTCGAATTCGCGCGACTTAAAATAAAAGCGCGATTTGTCGAGGAGTCAGTTCGCGATTCCGACGTCGAGGTGACGCAAATAATTTTTCCTGTCACAGCATCCTTTTTTAAATTAGATAAATAAACAAGTTGTGAATTCGCTTTTTCTATTTCGATATTCCGTTATTTCGTTATTATTAGAGCGTTTTTGAAAGTACATGTGATAACGTATATTATTAAAGTAATTCAACATTCCATAAAATCACAAATTTCATACCGTTTGTCACTAAATAATACATATGTAATGGCTGAATATTGTTTCTTTTATATACAAAATTTGAGCTCGCTATTTCAAGTTTTGCAAAAGATACAATAGAGAAAAAATATACAACCTCCAATATATCGTATCCGTAATTTAAG